>OX387343.1:30814309-31104309 GCA_947563465.1 Archips xylosteana | reverse complement strand
GAAATTTTTAACAATAACTTACAGTCAAAACCGTTTATAACGACATTCAAGGCACAGCAATATTTGGTTGTTAAACACGGTTGGTCATTGTAACCAGTATTACTTTGGTATATAAGATCGTGTTGGGTTTTTTCTTGGTCGTTACATCCAATATGTCGTTGTAATTGGTGTTGCTTGCTATAAACGGTTTTGACTGTATTTATGAAATAGGTGCCAAGTGCCTATTTCTATCATGTAAATTTAATAATATTATTATTATCTTATCACTTTCGAAATGGTTAGAAAGTTTGGAAAAATTGGAACAGAAACCATAGAGAGGTCTTTTACCTCAGTCCCTTATGGCAAGGTTAAACTTTCCTTATGTTATGAAATGGGATTAAAAGTGTTATTTTCCAGTGGCAATTTTTAGTCTAAACTTTGAAATCATAATTTTGCGAAAATCTCAAAATCGACATGAAAAAAGCAACATGACAGATAATACTTTTATACAGAAATTAATTATCTTGAGTTTCGTAGTTGACCGCGATATAAAACGGAGTGTGTTCATAATTGCGAGCGTCACCCGCGCCCGCCGCCGCAGCGCTGCAGGCGCCGCCGCCCGCCTCGTTATTAGGGCTCCCACACTAAACCGCGATGCGATGCGATGACACGCCACATCGCAGGAGCTAACGATGCGAATTGCTTCGATACAATTTCGTACGGTAAGCGCAAGGTTCAAGTGACCATAGTGAATCTCTTAAGATTTAACCGATCATTGCCATAAAGAAACATTACAAAAATAAAATTTCAGGCAGACAATAATTGACTGCTAACTTAATCTCTATCAGAAGTGAAAATCATGGAATATATTGCATAACTTACTGTGTATACAAGCACGGTAGGGATCAATATATTACGTGATGGGACATTGCATAGCTATGGAACCGTACTGCAATATTTCCCAAAATAGTTTAAATAGGTAAGTACGAGCAAAATTCTTAGACATTTCCGAATTTTCCCCAAATCTGGTAATTACTAAGATGCCAGTAATGTGATAAAATAGTGTTATTTAGTAAAGGATACGTTACGGTGTCTACCTGCACCGATCAAGTATCTAACCGAGTTAAATTTATTTACTGATTATGAAATAAAATATTTCAGTAAAAGTACCTAAGTTGATGAGTTACCTAAAGAAATCTGTTCGAGGATATGTTTAATATTTATTAAAAAAAATTTTCTTCATTATTTTCACTGATCCATTATATAACCAAAATAATTGAACACTATTAGAAAACATAAAGCCTACAGAATATACATATAAGTAATAAATATATTATTCAACGTAAGGGTTGCTTGCTTTTTTTGTCCAAGTCCAAGTTTACCACTTTTTTATGATTCACCTAAGTATACTATTACAACATTGAACAAAGCCAGCAACCTTAAGTTTACACGTTCTGTAGGAATTATACTTTTAAATTAGTGTTATTTTTTTTGGTTACAAGATCGGTGAAGATAGGGCAATTTTCTTTTTTTAATTAAACATAAACTTGAACAGATTTCTTTAGGCAAATCATCAAAGTTACTTTTGTGAATATATTTTATTTAAAAACCGGCCAAGTGCGATTCGGACTCGCGCACGAAGGGTTCCATACCATTATCTATAAAACGGCGTAAAACGTTTAACACATATTAATCATAATTATGAATCTGTAAAGTTACTCGAAATAAATGATTTATTATTATAATTAAAAATCATAAAAACCATGTCTGTTGTATGGTAGCACACCTTAAATATTTGTTTTATTTTAACTTAATTGTTCATTTTTAAAGCGAATATATAACTAAATATTCTGCGAATATTTATTTCAAGCATCTACCTTTTGCCGTTACCAATATCGAGCAAAAATGAGCAAAAAAAATCACGTTTTTTTTGTATGGGAGCCCGTTATTTTATTCTGTTTTTAGGGTTCCGAAGCCGAAATGGCAAAACCAAAGCAAGGCAAGCCAAAATGGTCATGTCTGTCAGTCTGTCTGTCCGCGGCTTAGCAATTGTAGCAATTAGACCGACAAAGTAATAAAATAAAATGTAAAAAAAAATTTTAGGGTACCTCATAATACAGACCTTAAAAAAGTGGGGGTGATTTTTTTTCTCGTATAACTTTATTGTGTGTGGTATCGTTAGTCTTTTAAAATCATTTTGGGGTTGTGAAAATGATTTTTCGATACAGTGATTCGATTGCGAAATATTCAACTTTGTGAAGTGAATTTAACGATTTCCCCTCCCCCCCCCACTCTAAAAGCTAAACTGATGATATAAAAATTTTGAAAAAACTATAACGGCTAAGTTTGCTTAAGAATTATTAGTATTTTAAAGTAAATAGCAGCCTAACCTATAAAATATTGCTTGTTTAATATTCTCTATATTCGGGAGGTCTGAGAATAGGTTGTAGGCTATTTTTATACCCCTATTTTTCGCAGACGGAGTCGCGGGCAACAGCTAGTCTAATATATAAAAATTTCGAGTCACGGTGTTTGTTATCGAACTCCTCCGAAACGGCTTGGCCGATTTTTATGAATTTTTTTCCCTATTTTTGGTAGGTCTGAGAATAGGTCGTTAGCTATTTTTTATACCCCTATTCTTCGCAGATGGAGTCGCGGGCAATAGCTAGTACCTAATAAATAAAAAAGTGGATCACTATTCATAAGGCATTTACATTTTACTCGTCAGTCGTATGTATGGTTCTAGTTGTGTGTGAGTTATCAATGTGATATTTACCAACCAAAAAGCTTCAGGATGCAGCCAATGTAATGAAAATTTTTCTTGTAGGTTCTAATAGTTGTTGTTGAAGTAGTTAAAGGTTACCCTATGAGGTTGGGATTGAAATCCAGTTTCTTAGACACAGGTTTATTTATATTCTTAATTAATCACTGAACAACAATTCCACGGTCTTAACCTCTATGTTAGTACTAAACTTAAGGAAGTTATCTTAAATTAAACGTATCTTTACTCTAGGGTAACACTTATCTTAAATCGAAGGGGGGTAGAAATTGGTTGAATGTTTGGCTGATCACGTTTACTTAACTCTAAATTTAAAATAGTGATTAGACTAAAACTATCATATTATATTCCTTCTACATCGCAATCCTATCTAATAACTGAATTGTTATCGATTTAATCTTCCATTCAGGTTGACGCCTTTCCACTCACGGTAATGAAATACCTACGTGTGTTGACGTTCTATTATGTATTATCTTGACTGTTATAATACTGGAATTAATAATTTTTGCTGTTCATATAACTGCAAGGAATAAATTCCAAATAAAAAAAATAAACAATAATTAATTAGAAAGCTTAGAGGAAGACCCAAAAATTTTACCTTTTGTTTGTCAATTAGCCAAAATGTTATTCCTTTCGATAAAGAGTTATCATAATTTTAATATTTCAAACTTTTGCAATTCACACTCATAATTTAAGAGTTCTTCAAAATGAAACGACAAGATCTTATTAAGTACCACCAGCTGGTGCCCGCGAGCGACTTCATCCGCGTAGTAGAGCCGTCCGTAGTAGTCCGAAATGGGTCCGTTTAGTAGTTTAGGAGATTAGCGTGTACATACAGACAGACAGACGCATGATTTCTACTGTTTAGATTATAATGTATAGAAGAAGAAGATTTAAACGAAGACGATAACTTTTTAATTTTTACTTACCCGATTTTAATGAATCAAAGCTTAAATGTTGCTCCAAGTTAAACTTCATCTACATGCGAAAACCGCAAGAAAATCGGTTCAGAAGTTTCGGAGATTAGCGTATACATACAGACAGAGGCATGATTTCTACTGTTTTATTATATGAATAGATAAATTTTGTACTAATATATTCTTTATAAACGCCCTGTTAGGAATAACACACTCCTTAGTCTATACTATATGTACGTACCAGGTAACCACTAGTTATAAAGGTGATGACCACATGATAGAGAACTTTTTATTTGCTACACTGTGTATGGCTCATCCCATCTGTTACTGTGACATGCACACCTGTCGTCACGAGGCCTCAAAATGAATAGTCCAAAAACGCAAATTTTTACTGTAAAAACTATACCTTCAAATAGTATAAAAACCGGCCAAGTGCGAGTCGGACTCGCACACCGAGGTTCCGTACAAATTTTGTAAGTAAGTATGTATGTCAAAATATAAGCCGTAAACAGCCGTATCTATTATAATCCCATGTTTAGAGCCCTACTTTTAAGTAAAATGTACACAGTATGGGATAATTTTATATTGATACTAGCTTTTGCCCGCGACTTCGTCCGCGTAGAATTCCAATTTGTGGTAAAGCTTCTTCATCTCTTTCATTGTATAAAACAAAAATCCGGCACCGGCAATATCCATCATTATTATCATTTCATATCATTTCAGTTAGTGAATATTATAAATCCCGTTTATTCTCTATCCCTTGGGAATTTCAACAAATTTGTTACTAAAAGTAAAGTTTAGTAAATAAAAAAAGAAAAGAAAAAAAAAGGGAAAGAAAAGTTTAGTAAGTAAATAAATAAAGTTTAGTAAATAGCATGCTTTACGCTGCGGTACCTTCTCAGTCTACTAACAACTATAGATCTAGCATCTCTTACGTTGGGGGTTTGTCTGATAAGATTTATGGCAGTTTAAAATCAAACAATATTAATGTTGCCTTTAAGACTAACAACTCTTTGTACTCTAGGCTATGTAACCACAAAGAACAGGTAGATAAGGGAACTAGATCGGGGGTATACAAGCTTACTTGTAATGACTGCAATGGGATATACGTAGGACAGACAGGCCGAAGTTTTAATACTAGATTTAAAGAGCATGTTTCGGCATATAGGAATGAGCAACCAGATAGATCGAATTTTGCAAAACATTTGTTGGAATCAAATCATTCATTGTTAGATTCAGATCCTTATGAAGTGTTACATTATTGCGGCAAGGGGTTGCGTCTGGATGCTCTGGAATGCATGGAAATAATTAGGTACAACACTATGGGGTCTATTATTAATGAACAGGTAAATTTAGTATCTTCTCCTTTACTGCGGCTTGGGTCTAATTTGAAAAGTTAGTATTAATAAAATATGCCTTATAAATAAATAAACAAAAATTCAAGGTAGTTTTATAATATGTCAATAAAAGTTAATTTTTGTGGGGTAGTTTGAGAATAAGAAAAATAAAGTGGGTACTTGTGAAGTTACAGTGACAAGTTAAAACATTTGTTTTGGTTTGATAGTTTAACATTTGGTAGCATAGCATACGGTTGTGGTAACTCTGAAGATGAGCTCTGGTTGGGTTCGAAACGCGTCAGTGTAGCTTGGTGGTGGTGATGGTTGGGATTATGTGATTTGTGTGTGTTCGTACAGTGTGGAGGTGGAGGAACTGCATGAACACACATTTCTTGCATAAACGTAACTATTGTAAGGTCGCGGGTGAGCAAAGTAATTGTTTCAGTTCATTTAGCTTATTTATTTATTACTTACTTATTTTTATCCCGCGGGAATTTTGCATTTTTCCCCGAGAAAAAGTAGCCTAAGTCCTTAAAGGTGTAGCTTTCTACCGGTAAAAGAAGTTTTAAAATCAGCCCCGTAGTTGAATTCACTTATTTTTTTCCCGTAGGAATTTTGATTTTTCACAGAGAAAAGTAGTCTATGTAAATAATGGTTGGTGTAGCTTACTATTGGTGAAAGAAATTTTCAAATCAGCCCTCAAGTGATATTGACTTCTTTCTATCCCACCGGAATTTTGCATTTTACCGAATAAATAGTATTAGGTAGCCTAGCCTATACCGATAAAGGATAGTGTAGCTTTCTATTGGTAATTTTTTTTTTAATCAGCCCCGAAGTTTAATTTATTATTTTAACGACCGCTTTAGCCTAGTTGGTAGTGACCCTGCCTACGAAGCAAGAGGTCCTGGGTTCAAATCCCGGTAAGGGCATTTATTTGTGTGATGAGCACGAATATTTGTTCCTGAGTTATGGATGTTTTCTATGTATTTAAGTATTTATTTATCTATATAAGTATGTTTATCGTCGTCTAGTACCCATAGTACAAGCTTTGCTTAGTTTCGGACTAGGTCGATTTGTGTAAGATTGTCCCCTAATATTTTTTTTTTTTTTTTTTTTTTTTATTTTCTATACCGCGGGAATTTTGCATTAATCCGGAAAATAGCATCCTATGTTAATCAAGGACAGTGTATTTTTTCTATTGGTGAAAGACATTTTAAAATGAGCTCCGAAGTTGAATTTTTTTTCTATCCCTTGGGAATTTTGCATTTTCCCGGAAAAAAAGCCTATGTCAATAAAGGACAGCGTAACTTTTTACTGGTAAAAGTTTTTTTTTAATCGGCTTCGAAGTTTCAGGGATTATCTATCCCACAGGAATTTCCAAAAATCCTGCAATAAGTTTTTTTGCTGTATGTATGACCATTTACGTTTATACTGAATTTGAATAGTTTAGTAATTGTAGTTGCGGAGATAGGATCCAGTTGGTTTGAGTATATAAATCCTGATTTATCCTTATCCCGTGGGAATTATCAAAATTATTGAAATTAGCTTTATATTCTAATAGTCTACTTGCATGCCCAATTTGAACAGTTTAGTAATCTTCGTTATGGGGATAGGGTCACTCTTGATGAAATATGTACATCCCGTATATTCCTTATCCCGTGGGAATTCCGGAAAATTCTTTCTTATCGGATGCCTATGTCATACAAAGAACACATCCTCCAAGTTTCAGGTCTCTACATACAGCGGTTTAGGCTGTGCGTTAATCCGCCAGTCAGTCATTTAGGACTTCAGGACAAAGCATTTTATATGTATTTGCATTGCACCAAGCCTTTATGCGAGTTCAACAATGATGTAGGAATACTCGATTTTATTCGATTGATTTTACTTGATTTTATTTTTTCGATTTTATTCGAGGAAGGTTGAACTCACAGCCCTGAGGCTGAAGTTTTGCATATACTATTTGCCATTTAACCCTGCCTAAAAGTTCATTGCTATGACTGGTACCACAAAAACGATAAAGGTATATCCCAATAATTGAATAGGCACTGCACCGTTAAGCGATTCCATTACCAACCAAATTCATCTCAATTTGGCCGGATTATACCGAAACGACACAAATGGCCGCCGAGCGAAGTTTCGTAATAAGGGGCTACATGGAGACGTCGCATATAAAAAATGTACCTCGGAAATGTGTAGAAACTGAGTATAAATTTAAAATGAAAAAGTGCCTTATTATGGCTTGTTTTTGATTTTACTTTTAATACAATAATACCTCGTGTATCCTTCAAGCATTGTTTGTTAAAATGAAAACGTTTCATGAAGATAACATCGACTATTGCATTTTTATTTTTAACCACAAAAATTGAGAGTTTAAAAGTCATAACGTCCCTGTGTTTCGTCACTTACGAATGGCACAGGTAAAGAACCTTTGGCAACCATTTCCGTACTAATTTTTTTTAACATGGTTTTATTAGCTTCGGTGGTATGTAAGTATGTATCAATACATACTTTGATACATACATACATACGACCGACATACATTGATTAACGGAAACTTTGAACATAATTTTGACCCACTTTCCGGTTTCCGATTGAGCTAAAATTTTGCACGTATGTGTAAATTGGATGACAATGCAATATTGTTGTAACATGGAGCTGGATGGTGGCCATAGGAACTCTGTAATAAAACAACACAACCCCGTCGAGTTTAGGCTCGCTTGATTCGTCTTGACGAGCACTTTGATCCCAGATGGTAACCAGGGTCTGAACTGAAGATGTCAGTAACGGTGCTTTTTTAAGTATAGAGTATAACTAGCGACCCGCCCCGGCTTCGCACGGGTGCAATGCTGATGCTAAATGAACTACAGAATGTCTATTATACAACGTTCATAGCTTTTTTGTTTGTCATTTCATTATTAGACCTTAAAAACACGCGCCGCAACCGCTATGTCCCTGCATTTTAAATCTGTAATATCTTCGAAAATATTAATTTAAATTGCAAGCTGTAAAGGGTCATATTGATCTATATTACATGAACAATGTATTTAAGGTACTTAGTTGGATAAGGATTAATGCTGTATTACTTAAAAATATATCGACCCTAGTGAATTTTAAATTGATCACTAATTACGCCACGCATTCGCATTTTTTGACAGATTGAACGTCACAACGCCTTTATGTCATTTACATTTCTCCCGAGTTCAAGAGTGTGTGCGTTGATATTGTTCCACAGCGGTTTTTGTTATTTGTTGTTAATTTCTTTGTTGAAGTTTATTGTTATTTTGTTGTTGCTGTTGCCTGTTGGTGTTCTTGTTATTATTATTTGTTATTATTGACTACGGATGGAACTGAACCCAGCCCAGCCCAAGTGGGTTGCAGCTTGCAGGGCTGGAAACGGAACCTGAACCTGATTAATGTTTCACCCAAAAAGAAACGAGCGAAGCAAAGTCCTCTTATGGCCAGTGATAAAGATGTACATACACACAAACTTGTGATGGAGATGTGGCCGAAAACTAAGTACATACATATATACATATTTAAATATTTTTATAATAAAATTTTGATATACTTAATATCGAAACCCAATGTATTGTCCAACAATAATCGCGTGACAAACATACAAAAAAAAACATACAGAAGAAATTGAGAACCTCCTCTTTTTTTTTAAATCGGTTGATAAAAAATTAATGACACATGCACAGATACAATATAGATAGATATATTGAGTACATAGATTCAAATTAATTTTGTCAGCGTGTATTAGAGTTGACAACCACTGCTTCTTTTTTTCTCATCCTAAAATAAATGAGCCTATGGTACGAACCTTTATAAAGTTTGTACTGAGGTAGTCACATAAAGACTAAAATCATCAGGTATCGAAAATTTGCGTAGCGTAATGTACCTAAGTCTACATAATATATTATTAATGTTGAAGGCAATCATTAGTATTTAAATATTTATGTACACCTTGCGCGCTCCAATGTACCAACTAAATAGCGAAATTATTTACGTTTATTTCTCTAATCTCTTGATGTTCGCCGTTAACCTTATTTTTGGGCCTCTTCAAGTCAAGAATTTAGGTATATGCTATCGTCGGTAAAAACAAAAATAAAGGACTTTACCGACGGTTAAAAGGTGAATTGATTCAAGCGCAATCCTGGATGTACATATATGTATAACTCATTATCACTTAGGATGGCGGTTAAATCAATTCGCCTTTTAACCGTATTGTTTATGATAAAACTATAATTGAGGTACTTACCTTCAAAGTAGGTAATTATTTGAACTAACGAAAACAATAATATATTATACACTTATAATCAACGAGGAATATTTAGAAATAAACCTACTGAAACTTGCAAACTTTGTGATTTGCCGGCGACACGAGAAACACATTTGGCTCGCTCGTATTACGGCGACGAGCTGTTTGCTGTTAACAAATATGAAAGTAGCAAATACACCCACAGCGGCGCAACACACAATACATTTAAAACAAAGAATGTTGTTTTAAGATTAACTGGAAGGTGAACCTTTAAATTTACTGGTCTACCTTTGTAAATTTTCTTAAGACCTTTTACCTTGTTTTAAGTACAATGCGCTTTAAGAGCCACGGCCTCGCTTGCATGAACCACTAGATCTAACAGCTAAGTTGAAATTTCGTGATATTTTAAATTTCCGTGGTCTTCATAACGTATCATGAGCACCCATACAAATTTTCATATCTTTCTAAACTTCTGCATAACTGTAGTACGTACTATATTCCAATTCCGTAGGAATATTGGGACAAAAAGTAGGCAATGTGTGAACTGTTACTTATTTTGGTACAAATACCTAATAGCCCAAGATCTGATGACGAATTTAGGGAAGGTATTTAAGACACGTTGAAATAATAAAAAAAAGTTGTATTTTATCAATGCGCAATCTATAATCTTGAGTCTAGCAGATCGCTTGCGGTTATTTCGCTACTGCGCAGCATAAGACATTTGCAAAACAATAAACTAAAAAAATATGTTTTAGGCAACTTGGAATTTTTTAATCTTGTTTCAGGATGTATATAATCCAGAAATAAAAGTCCCAGACTATTTTGTTGGTTTTAAAGTATGGCCTGATACTTCCAAAAATATTTTTTTTCAGTATACGCCAAAAATATACTAAGGCATTCTAAAAATTTTATAGCTTGCTTATTAATTAATATTAAAAATACTTGTAAAACACCCGATGAATCTGTCAGTTATTTATAATTCCCTGACGCAAATAAAAATTTAAAAGGAGTGCGACAAAAAATTCTTATGCTTATGCATAGACTTGAAAGAGATAGTTAATCGAGACACCCCGGCAGCAGCAGCTAGCAGCGGCAGCTGCTAGGGCCCTGGCTCCTTGGGATTGGAAAGATTATTATACTAAACCTAATGTGATATTATGGTAGGTAATTAGTAGGTCTATCAGCCCTTAACGGGTTATCGTCGGTTTCTGGGACACCCTGTAGGTATATTAGAATGGGTGGATATGGATAAGGATTCTGAGCTCCATCCGTCCTACAAGTGCGTTATTCCGACTAATTGTCTAATTAGTAGCTTTGCTCCGGAAAGGACAACAATAGCTACTAATGAGATAGATAAAAAAAATAGTACGATTTTGTTAGTATGCGAATACATCGCCCACGAAGCAGTTAGCGCTTTTATGAGTACCTTGTTGTAAATACCTACATACCACAGATGTTGTGGAAATATTTGCACCGTCATCCGTAATCGCGGATTTTCCGATTTAATTTTGATAAACGCATTCACAATAATTAACGAAGAGTTTTTGCGAATGATGATGCCTTGCTACGGATTATTTTAAATTCATTTTATTTATTTGCATCTTCGGATGTAAGCACAAAATTATCTGTAAGTATTTGGAATACGCATTTGCGGATGTGAAAACTTCCTGCTATACCTAACCTGGCTTCAAAACACAAACTCAAATCATTTATTTGCGTTGGTACAATACAGAGTACTGAATCAAACCCTGTGAGAACACTGCAAAAGTAAAATATGTAGTTAAATTACCTCTGCTGATATAAAGTCAAGTAGCCAAAAAAGTGTATACAAAGTAGTTAATACTTAACAACAAAAATATACATTGTTAAATAATAATTTAAGTGATTTTATTTCATGCACGTTATTTATGTTTTGGCTGCTTATTCTTGATAGTACTTAACGCGGATAATAGATAACAATGAAAATTATTAGAACATGTCCCTAATAATAAGTTAATAATTAAATGCATGCTCAGCACAATGGCGACAGCCACCGGCCAAGCCGAGCGCACAACAAAGAACCGCGAAACAGCCGGTGCGGGCGCGGTGCGGCGCGTGACGTCAGCGCGGGCTCGCGCCCTCACTTGTTGCTAGACGAGGACGACAAACGAACGGCGATCAACGACAAAACCAATATTATTAACTTTATTATTTACATATTCGGGCCTACGGCCAATCTAACAGATACCAGGTGCTAAAGGTACGTGAAAAGACTACTTCACTTTTCTTAATTTCTCATACTTAGCTGATTTTTATGTATATTTTGACGATCAGATGGCCTAGTGGTTAGAGAACCTGACTACGAAGCTTGAGGTCCCGGGTTCGATTCCCGTGTCGGGGCAGATATTTGTATGAAAAATACGAATGTTTGTTCTCGGGTCTTGGGTGTTTAATATGTATTTAAGTATGTATCTATATAAGTATGTTTATCCGTTGCCTAGTACCCATAACACAAGCTTTGCTGAGCTTACTTTGGGACTGGGTCAATTGGTGTGAATTGTCCCGTGATATTTATTTATTTATTATTTTATTTATTTAATATTGTTAGAAATTAGTATTCAATACTGCCAGAGCTCTCCCACCGGTGGCAACTTTTGCCGGGCGCTTAATAAAGCTCTTAGAAAAATGATGTAATTTTACAAATTTGATCCTTATAGTATTCAGGGAATTATTTCAATACATTTTGTAAGCAGCCAGACTAATCCTAGCGGCCACACATCTACTATACCTTGACAAGCTCGCGCGGTGCTCGGCGGGACCCTGTCGCAGGGAGCCTCTGCTGTCCTTAACAAGATTGTTTTTAATAAGTGCGGCAAATACTCACTGCGACAGGGTTCCGCGGAGAGGCGCACGAGCTTGTAGGACTATACACTCAATCAAAATGTATGTGCGTGTGTAAGTTACAATTTATATATATATTTTACTACTTATTGAGACATTTTAATTCATATACCTATATGTTTTATGATTTAATTACAAATTCATTGTTTGCAGATTTTTCCCTATACTTGTAGGATAAAACAATATTACTTGCCAAATTCCATAGTTCTAGTTCAACGGAAAATACCCTATAAATTTTGATTCACTAGAGAGTATCGAGATATACGTTTTTTGCGGCATAAAGGCAGTAAGTTTAAGTATCTTTTATTTAACCTTAACTTAGAAGTTTGATTTTTTCACAGCTTCAAGGGACTGTAGGCTTGTTTACAATTTAGAAATTGTAGAGTTTAATTTCAACTCGATACCTCCACGCGTTCCCGAGATAAATGATCTTGACAGACAGACGGACGGATGGACGAACGGACAACAAGGTGAACCTATAAGGGATCCGCTTATGTACCAAGTTTTAAGCCGATGCCATAAACGGTTTATTTCGTTTTGTGGTAAAGAACCCTAAAATTGCAACAGTTGTTATTTTGGCAGTATGCCACACTATGTATATGCAGTACTTATGCACTTAAAAAATTATAGAATTGTCATGTCATATTTAAAAAAATATAAATTGTCATGTAATATTATTATTACGTTTAAAATTACGCTTTGCAACCTACCTACTTTACATTTTACTTCGATTATTTATCTTCCTTGATTAACTTGCCTTGATTTCTTTCGTTATACATTCATTTGATGATACAATTTTTATATATAAAAATTTTTGTGGACACCTTTTTTTAAGACTTTCGGAGCTTATTTACATAGGTATTAGCTATAGGTATCCAAAAAAGGTTCTTGAATACCTCTTAATTATTTTGGAAGGCCTATCTTCATTACCGTGCGTTTTTTGGCTTCGGTTAAATATATATGAATGAAGTAGCCACCCTCTAAAATAACTTCTTCTTATTAATTTCGATTTTGTACGTATAAAAAGTATGTTTTCAGTTCATTGGTTCCTTTCATGTGTGCGAAGCGTCCAAAACATTGCCCTTACCTGAAGAACATTCATACCATTTTACATTTGATATAAGTACTTAAGTATTATTCTTATATTACACATAAAAAAGACAATAAAATTACTATAATATCAAAGTTGTAGCTCCTTAGAGCTTAGTTTGCTAATCGTATTTAAGTTTCGATTAAGTCGCCAGGCGCACAGAGTTGCCAAGAGTTAATAAGTAGTATAATAGATCCATTAATTACAATTTAAAAATAAATTTTGACAATTCTAGTTGTTTAATATTATGGTAAACTCTTGAAATACACTTTTCCTGAAGTGTGCCTAATTTAAGAAAACTGATAATAATAATCATATTACTAAAACTTACCTCTGAACTGCAACCGCGCATATTTTTCATTTTTACATTTCAGGACCTTGAAACGGTTTAGTTTTACAAGGAGCGACATTTCGCTACAGCCTCGGTTTTCGATTATAGAGAGATCAAAAGCTTTAATGTCTCACCATGTTATAGAGACATGGAGAAAAATAAATCTGCTTCCCGAATTTACATACATTCCGATTATTTCAGTAGTTTTCTACATTTTTATAGTTTAAGAAGTTTTTCGCACGAGCACCGCGGGTTGGTTCCGGGTGAGTACTGTAGCGGGCGGCAGCACGGGAGCGCGCTTCCCAAGGAGTGGAGGGCGGGCGGCCCGCCGGCCGCCAGGGCGCCCCGCCGCCCCCCGCACCCCTGCTCCTGCTCGGGCCCACATTAAAGATTCCACAGGCCGCGACCAGCGACTGGCCTCTGCACATTCTACAACTACCACAATACATATTTGGCAATGCTCATTAATCTTAGGGCCACAAGACAGGCAAACAGGCTTACGCGTTACTAATTGTTATTCTCATGTAAATTATACTGCAGGTATTTCAGTATTATAAACACTGCCATCTTAAGTTAGGTAAGTAATTTAAAGATTCAAAACTTCTGTTTGTCAAAGCTGATGTTCACAGCATCGAGAATACCAAATGTTACAAGTTAGCGTATCAACTTGAATGCTAAGTTATTAAACAGAGACATTAAAATACACTCAACGTGTTAAAATTTTTATTGGATGAAGTTTAGACATTCATAAGTCAAATTTGATAAACAGCTAAGTATCAATTACTAAACGACAAATTATTTTATTGTACTTGTCCTGAATGTTGCTCAATGAGGCAGGATTATAAAATTCGGCTAAGACGCACTTTTTTTGAGATATAAACTGATGTGGTAACCCTTCATATATCAATGTTCTATTGTTGTACTGTACTTAGACCCACTCCCGCCAGATTCGCACTGGAGGCAGCACTTTGTCACATTACAAACAATTCAACTTCGTGTGACAGGCTGGACCTCTTGTACTGGGCTTCGTGTGACTATTTTTATGATATCTATTGGCTAGATCCCTGTATGCCTTCCTTACCATTTCTTGTTTCTCTCAACAAGATTGTGTCTCCAAGCTAGGTAGGTAAGTGCGCAATCAACGTAATTTTGGAATGCTATCCATTCTGTGAAAATACCATTTGAAAATGTTTAAAAATGTCGCCCAATTAAAAGAAAATTACAAGTATTACAACTCTATTTAATCTTTTTATCCAGTATCCCCTTAATTTTAAGCAGTATAGTTTTGTAGCAATAGGTAGGTACGCAGATTTTTATCACTTTTGAATGGTAAATATGTTCGATAATCGGTCCCCGGGTACGTTAGTACGAATATGTATACTTATGTTAAGTACTTAGCGGGTGAGACTTCCTATATTTTGTAATTTACTTGCCCGAAACAAACGTTTATCAATTATTTACTATCCCTAAAAATACCTGTAAGAGTAAATTAATTTCTCTCGCTGTCATAATCTCCATTTCAATTAGGATACCAACATCCTCATTGCAATGTTATTTCTAAATAAATTCCTAATAACCGATCAATTCCTTCTTTCTGTAAATATGTAGATACATACACCTTTTGAAGATAAACAAACCATAAAAATCTTTTGTTTTTCGTGAAAACAATAGGTACCTTATTTTTACCAACGGTAGATTGTTCTGCCTGTTACATTTTAAACAATATCGACATTATCTTACACCGTTTTTGCTTTACTGATCGATCACGACAGTCAACCATAAACTGGTAAACAATTCTTTATTTTTCTATCCGAACCAGATCTTCTTCGATGAAATTGAGCAATACAATTAATACGCATTATCTCTTCGTAAATATTTTCTGTTTCTAACGGAAATTGAAGAGGGTGTGATAGAAGTCGGCGAATTACTTTACCTACCTACGATCTATCTAATCCTCGTGATGTTATAGTTTTTTATGCAACGGTTGTATAAGTGAGGTCTTAAAAGGCGAGTGACGTAAGTTGCGATACGAGCGAATGCGAGTATCCCAATGGAAGACGGCACGAGCCGTTAAGACCAAATTATACACCGTTGCATACAATTCGACTCGACTCTACTATGCTGTACCGTGCTGTACCGTTCTGTACCCTACTGTACCCTACTGTACCATACTGTAAAATAAATAAAATAAATAAATATCACGGGACAATTCACACCAATTGACCTAGTCCCAAAGTAAGCTTAGCAAAGCTTGTGTTATGGGTACTAGGCAACGGATAAACATACTTATATAGATAGATACATACTTAAATACATATTAAACACCCAAGACCCGAGAACAAACATTCGTATTTTTCATACAAATATCTGCCTCGACACGGGAATCGAACCCGGGACCTCAAGCTTCATAGTCAGGGTCTCTAACCACTAGGCCATCTGGTCGTCTAAACTATACTGTGCCCTACTGTCTGTACCCTACTGTCTATACCCTACTGTACCCTTCTGGACCCTACTGTAACTTACTGGATCCTACTGGACAGTAGGGTATAGTAGGGTCCAGTAGGGTATATTTGGGTCCAGTAGGGTACAGTAGGGTACAGTAAGGTACAGTAGGGTCCAGTAGGGTTTAGTAGGGTACAGTAGGGTTTAGTAAGGTCTATGTACCTTACTTTTTACTGTACCCTACTAAACCCTACTGTACTCTACTGTACCCTAATGTACCCTACTGTACCCTGCTGGACCCTACTGGACCCTACTGTACCCTACTGTACCCTAGTCTGCTCTACTTAACTCAGCAGGTCTAAACTGGGCTTTAGTGTTGAGTTGAGTGTAACCTACATTTTAATATTACGTGGCAGCTAGGTGTATCGTAATAACGACATTACGACACAAGTGCTACCTATTATGGGGAATAGATTAAGTATAGACTTTCTGAAGTCATATTAATTTATCTATGTTCTTATATATTTGTTCGCGACCACGTAAAAAACAGATAAAAGTACAGGAGTAGGTAGCCAATTAAGGCTGTTTCGTATGTTTAACAGAATCCAAACCGTTGGAAAACACGACAATATCATCTTATAATGATATCCGAAGAACACAATAAATAGAACTTTATTGTTGTAGAATTGATTTTTACATATATAATGTAAAGACTCAAGTCAACGGGGTACCTAGTGATTGTACTTTTTTAAACATGTATTTAAAGATTAATATTTACAAGATATCATCATCATCATACCAGCCTTTATACGTTCCACTGCAGGGCACAGGCCTCCTCTCAGAATGGGCCGTAGTTCGCACGCGGGGCCCAGAGCGGATTGGGAACTTGTACAACTACCTACCTTTTAACAAATTACTTACTTAACTCATTTAGTGGTTATTTATACATTCATTAGGCTAAAAATTATTCATTTTTATAAATATTTATCAGCTGTGCCATTGAATATCAATTCAGACGTCATGTTTGCGCTATATTACACGAGTATTCAGTATAATAATATCGCACATGCATTTTATGTGTAAATTATCTATATTTGAGCTTTGTACGTGTTTGTTGAGAATAAAGTTTGTATCTATCTATCTATCACATTGAAAACATTTTTACAGTTAAACCGATTTAGATGAAATTTTGTATGGAGATAGTTTGAAAACCCTGAGAAGGACGTAATTTTGGACGTTTTATCCCAGAAATCATCCCTTAAGATATTATATATTCACCCTCTAAGAGAGTTAATAAGGTAGCAAAGGCTTGTAAGTATGGAAGTTCCGTAATTTTGAAACAAGATAATGTATGAAAATTGGTACGTAATTAGATTATGATATGAATTACAAAAAAATTAATCAACTAAAATAAAAGAGCCCTTAAGGGTTTGAAACAAGGGGTTAAAGTTTGAATAAAGTATTTCTTTTCGGTTTAAAGTCAAAAATATATGAGTATTATCCACAGGAATTATCGGATTCCTTTGTTTTTGATTATTTAAATTGTCATAATTTCACTTCAACGTTTCAATCAACGTTTGTCATAAAATATAATATGGAAGCGTACCTACTGTCTTCAGGATTTTTTGAAATGCCATCTTACAGAATGCAGTAGGTTAGGTTAAGTAAATATTTTAATTTAACAACAAAAGAAAAAACTGTTTCAGAAATATATCACTTTATGACTTATGAAAATTATGGAAAACGATGCCTACATTATGTCATATTAAATTCGGACAAACTATAGAGACCCGTCATTATATACTTAGTACCTATTTAGGCTACTAAATATGAAAACTGACAGTAAAGCACTTTCGCTTACACGATGTAAATAGAGGAGACTTTAATTTTTGCGTCGCGCAAAAACTAATACCTACCTACTTAGTGCATGTATAGTAATCGGACTTGAATTATAAATCAATATTTCAATCCACTGCAGCACTGGCTAAAATAATAACTTTCCTTAGGCAGTTCCGCCAGCACCATTTTCCAAAATTTAAGGTAGACTACATACATAGTCTAGAAGTCATAAACCAAAACCCCTACGCAAAAATCTTATTCTCTTTAGGCCAGATTGCTGCTAACATGACTGTTTCTGACAAATTCGTTTTCATGACTATTGTTTTTGAAATCATAAATGGCATGCAGATGGCAACCTCCCCCGGGTGGAGCTGCGTCACCGCCCCTGCGCGCGCGCAACGCGCCCGCGCGCCGCACCACGGACGGAATCCTTTTAGTCACCACATTCATCACTCGCTCTGAGCAAGCATTGCTGACTCCCAAATCATTTTAAACGCAGTGTATGTGATATTTTTGCTATCTGCCGCGGACGACGAGTGGGCGCCGACACTCAGTCAAGACTCCATTCCAAGAGAGCAAACTCATTTGCACGCAGCCAGTTGTGCGTTGTTTGTTGTCGCAGTCAGTTGGTCGCTACTATCGTTAACTATAATTTACATGCTCCGGAGCCATGCACGATACTATTGCTAATCAGGTAAATTATACATTATTATTCAATGAATCTGTATTATTATCGCGAACAACGTTACTCAATGATCATGATTACTCGTGTTATTATTTTATTTTCAAAATTGTGTAATTTCTGTAATTTAGTGTTTTCTCTATAATTTTAAAAGTATGTTCAAATGTGGCACACCGACTTCCATCGAGAAAGAATTCGTAAATAAAATATATTTCCAACCGATATGAATCATTTGCAAAGCAATATGAAATACCTTACTGGTGATGAGACGACTAAATGTACTTCATTTTGAAACAAACATTGACCTTCCCAGTCGTGTGTCACTTGTTCTTAATTAATTCTAAGCAATGGACCATCTAAATAGTAAATCAAAGCAATATTGATAGTTGTTCTATTTTCATGTTCTTAAATATATTATGTAGTTATTACTACATTTTAGATTGTGGAGCAATTAATTTAGTAATTTTTCATTATACATAGCCGTTTTGTTCGTCGTCTTCATACTATAGAAATAATAGGTTATGATGAATCTAGAATTTTAACGCTTATATAACTAATTATAGTACATATATTACCATTTTTAATTAATCGGTTTGGCGAACCGATGCAAGCATTAAGCGAATTTAAAAATTGGGTTAAATACCGTAACTATTATGTAAATATTATAACACAGTGTAAAACATTTTTGTGTGTGTTTGAATTATTTATTTTGTTGTTTAATATGGATTTTTGACAATTTCAACGTTGAGAGTTTCGTCATTACGTCAATTTGACGATGTTAAATTTTAGTTCATCTAAAGTCTTAAATGGGTGAAGACCAAAAAGTTGCACACTGTTAAAGCTGCATTAGCAGGTAGTTCAAATTATCATTAACTTTTTCCATTGTGACACGAAAATTAACCATACATTTTGATCGAAGCATACATTTGTATATATTTGTATGGTTAATTTTCGTGTCACAATGGGAAAAGTTAATGATAATTTGAACTACCTGTTAACGCAGCTTTAACAGTGTGCAACTTTTTGTTCTTCACCCAAATGTCACCCCGATGTCTATTCTTGATGTTCTAAGTACTTAAAACCGGTTTACCTAACGTTTCTATAAATATTTAAGTAGACAATGATTACTTATAGCAAGTGTGCCTCAAAAAGTTTATCAGCAGCCCATTTTCCTTGTTTGATTAATTACAACCTTCTTATACTAAACTTAAAGAGCCCCAGGACTGCAAGTATTTTGTTCCAACTCCGAGCGCAAGTATCTTTCACACAAACACGACCTCAGGCGCCGTAGCCACCCACCGACAACACTACCTGGGGGCTTACCATGATCTCTTAATACGATTCAGATTAGGCTCTAAACTGAACTGCATCGCTATTTCGTACCACGACGTTACTTTTGCGATTCAGTTCAAGTGCGGTTCAGCGGTAGCGATACAGACATTTTTATTCACTCACTTCAAGTGATTTTCGTACCATGACGCTTAACTTGAGTAGGAATTGAATAGCTTCAGTGTCAAATTTAGCGATTCATTATAAGTTACTCATTACGCCTGTCAAAGTTTGTTATTACGGGTGCCAAAAAAAATTGACATTTAATATTTAACTATTAATTACATATTTAATACAATAGAAACGTTTTGGCCATGCCACAGTGTTGCGCAGTCCCGTTTTGCTCGGAAAAGGAAGGCGGACATAAGTTTCCGAAAGATAAAAGTGTCTCAAAGCAGTGGTAGTAGCGATTCGCAGGGTCAACTATGTCCCTCCAAAACATTCACGTGTTTGTAAAAAACATTTAAACCTTGACGATTATGCATTAGGTACCTAAAGAATCAAATACAGAAAATCGTAAGTACCTAATGATTTTTCTTATTCCTAAGAGCGCTTGCAGACAGAGCACGGTCTGGCGTTCCGCGTTCCGCGTTCAGAGTTCTGCGTTCTTTCGATTGTACTGAGTCCCTTACGATAACGCACACAGCAGGCGGTCGGAACTCTCGAGCGGTCAATACACAGAACTCTGAACGCGGAACTCGGAACTCCAGACCGCTTTCTGTCTGCGCGCGCTCTAAATACCGTGCTTGCATCAGACATTTGATTTACCCCAACCTTGAAACTGAGGAAGTTTTGCATACTTTCATCTTTTGTTAAAAAATTTCAGCTATTCCTACTAAAACCAAAAGCGGTGCCTAGTCGATTTTCCTGGAACCATGAAAGTGAAGAGAGAAAGGAAATTAAAAGAAAACGTACCGAGAGAGCTCTTCAACGTCAAAAGAAACGTGAAACTGCAACACTTGCTTCAAATAAAGAAGAAAATCAATGTGAACAACATTTTGTAAGTAAATGAAAAACTTTCTTCATACACATTTATCACAGCAGCTTTTGTCGACATAAACTGCGTATCGTATCTAATAATAATAGTGTTGTTAGGAGTACCTATTTCAATGTAACAAATAAACAATTTTTTTAATTTCCAGTTTTTTGAAGAAACATTTGAAGAAATAAGTATAGAAAATTCAAATAAAGATGTCTCAGTACAATGCTCTTTATGCAAATGTGAATAGAGCTTAACTAATACTGCTAAGTTGTCAGAACATGGAAGTAATAGAAAAATCACATCAAACATGTTTCGAATTGTAAATCTTAAAGAGAAGCCTGATGTGATGTCATACTATTTTACACTGGTTTTGAGAATTATAACCATTTAATGTTCGTGTTCAACCTTTCTGGTGATGAAGTAAACAATTTAAAGGATCCATCAATGCAGCCAGCTCGAGTAAAACATGCAGTGACATCAACAGATCAGTTTTATTTAACACTATTAATATTGCGAAGAAATATGTGTAACCAAGAGCTATCTTTCCATTTTGAAATAAGCAAAACTTCTGTGAGCAAGTACTTCATAACATGGATTTATTATCTTTACTGTAAGTTCAAGGATCGGAATGTATGGGTACCGAAGGAAACAATTGATCAAAATGTATTGTATCAAAGGAAGATTAATAATAACTGTACAAGTAATAAAATAATAGATTGCACAGAAACAAAAATTGAAAAACCACAAAACCCAGTATCACAACTAGCTACATATTCTAAATACAAATCAGCGAACACATTAAAAGTATTGGTAGGAATTTCTGGCTCTGGATGTGTGACCTTTGTTTCAGATGCATATGATAGATCTGTCAGTGACAGAAACTTATTCGAAAAGTGTGGCATAATAAATCTACTTCAAAAAGGGGACAAAGGGGACATTATTCTTGGTGATTGTGGCTTTAATATTCAAGATCTTGTTTCACATATGAATGTTACAGTAAACATGCCACAGTTTCTGAAAAAAAGGGTGTAATCAGTTTGAAGCACACCAACTCAGACAATCAAATAAATTGTCATCTGAACGTATCAATGTTCAGCATGTCATTGGTTTAGGAAAAACATTTAAGATTCTTAGTAATAAGTTATCATCTAATTTAGTACCACTTGGAGGAACAATCATATTTGTATGCTTTATGCTCACTAATTTCAGGAAAAATATAATGTAAATAAGTATTTTGGACAGTTAATTATAGGTACTTAAATAAAAGTAAAAATAAATCAATCATCTAAACTTTTTATTTATCCTTTCAATACATAATCATCCCTATTATCTACTATAATAATTAACAAAAGATTAAAAGAAAAAAGAAGAAAGAAGAAGAGAAGGTTATTGAAAGGTTTAGGTAATTAACTAAATGTAAATATGTGTGATAATATAATATGTCTTAAATACTGTAACTCTCCCATTAAACTATATAAACATTTACATTTCTGTATTAAAATACGTTAGTCTAGTTTGTATTAGGTACAATGATAGATAAACAAAATGTTTTGAATCCTTGAATGTACCAAATTTGGAAACTGAAGTTTGTTTACATTTAGTTAACTACCTAAACCTTTCAAGTATAAATAACACATGAAATAGACACATATAACATAGTAGAAGAAGAGTAGGTAGGGTTTCGTTGTACTAATTTAAGGTAATTATGGTTATTAGATATTCCATGTAAGGAAGCAACTTCAAACACACCACTTTATGCCCAGCCGTATTTTCTCTAAAGAGCAATAGTTTATTACATTGTTCCTAACATAATCATACCATTGTACAGTGCTGCAAGTGTTATCAGGATGTGGATCAAAACACATATTATTTCGTTTTGGTTTGGTGACATTATATTTTTGTATTTCAAATGTAAGATTTTCAGCTTTTTTAGGAGACAAGTTCATTTTCTTTTTTTTCGGCACATGCCATATCTGTTTGTTTTCTGTGGGTGTTTTCTTAATACGCCATTCAGACAACTTTGCTTTTTGCTTTGCCTTTGGTCCCAAACCAGCAGCACACTCACACATGGATTGAACAATTTTTCCATCTTATTCAAAGGCAATGCTCATAAAATATGATAACTCAGGTGATAAGTACACTTCTCGATGTTACACTGCTGTACGAACTGTTTGAAGGCCACTCAACAGTATGTACGCCAAATCGGTTTTTAGTATTTCATCTCCTATGTTTCCAACAAAATTATTATTCCTTTCATAGTCTTGAAGCCTGCAAAAAGAAAAAAACAGCTGTAATCTAGGTAAACAAGCAAATTTTAGACAAAAAATTGTTTGTTTATATAGTAAAAAACTAACCTCTGAATTGCTGTTCTTTCAGACCGTTTAATTTTGAACCACTTTTTCTTAACTCCGCTTTTAAAGCAATCACATTCATTGATCCGTAACTTATGTTTGCCATAATTAATCTAACGTATTGCTAAATATCGCAATATTAATATAAATAGAAATAAACCCGCGAAGCCAAACCGTAAACAGTGACATTTGACATTTCGAAGACCTCAAGCTACACTAGCGCCTCCAGAGGCGAATTCATACGCGATAGCCCTCGCGTTCCGAATCATAGCTGCAGATTATAACCACTGCATTTTGTACAAAGGTTTCATAACCACTGTGTTAAAAATTATATTTGGTTCTAAAAAAAGCCATATTTTATGACAAAGAAACATTATTTAAGAAAATGAGTTTTTTTTTTAAGTTTTCATTACTTTAAAAATGAAGAAAAAATCAAACCGTAAGCTAACTTTAAAAGTACTTTGGGTTTCGAACGTCCAAACGTCAGTCGACACTAAAAGAGATAGATATATTTGGTTTGCATATAGCAGCATCCCTTTCGCGACTTAGCGTTTCAGTTTCGGACCAGAGACAATATCTGTCTTTCATTCACTTGTAAGCGATTGAGACTCAGCTCTGAGACATAGACGTCGTGGTACCAATTTCACGATTCAGTTTAGGTGCCTAAATTGAACTGCTCTGCGTTTGGATCGTTTATTGAAAGATCATGGTAAGCCCCCTGCAGTCTTGTCTCTCTAACATTATAATTGCAATATCACTAACTAATTAAGTAGGCCTTTGCTGCTGTTGCTGTTTTATTGAATGTTTTAATTCAGTTCCAAATCTCCAGTGTATAAATACGGGTGCTCATATTATTACGTAAAAACTTAAACCACTAGATTGAACAAAATTATATTTTTTAAGTCTTGAATCTATACTAATATTAAAAAGCTAAAGACTTTGTTTGTTTGTTTGAACGCGCTAATCTCAGGAACTTCTGCTCCGATTCTTTCAGTGTTAGATAGCCTATTTATCGAGAAAGGCAGGCTATGTATCATCACGCTAACGTCAATAGGAGCGGAGCGGAGCGGAAGAATGTTTCAAAATCGGGTATTTTTTAAGTAAAACTTCTATAGGCGCTAATCTCAGGAACTAAGTACTGCTCCGATTTCAAAAATTCTTTCAGTGCTAGATAGCCCATTTATCGAGGAAGGCTATAGGCTATATATCATCACGCTAACACCAATACGAGCGGAGCGGAGCGGAAGAATGTTTCAAAATCGGGGGTTTTTGACGTGACAACATCTAATAAATCGATGAACGCCGGCTGCATACACGAAAAAGGATGACGCAATGAAACGTTACATGTAAGTACATGTACGTATATGGGGGGGGGTTAGTACATGGTGCTGGGGTACGGAGGCTTCAGAGGGGGGATGAAAATTTCATTGATTTTGCCGTAGGATGCACCGTTTTCAAGATATAAATACCGGGGGTGGGGAGGGGGGGTGGTTGGAGGGGGGGTGAGGGTGCAGGGGAGGTGTGGGGTTATTAAAGGGGGATGAAAATTTCATTGATTTTGCCGTAGGATGCACCGTTTTCAAGATATTTGACAAAAACACCGGGGGGGTGGGGGTGGAGGGTTAGGGGGAGGAAGGTGCGGGGGTTTTTGATGTAAAACTTCTATAGGCACGCTTGACTTAGCACGAACCCGGGGGTTGCGGGGGGTGCTGTGGGGGGAGGCGTGCGGGGTTGCTGTGCGGGGGGGTTGCGGGGAGCAGGTAATTTTTTTTATATCGAGGTACTAAGGAGAGCCAAATTGATGAAAAAGCAAATTGGATAAAAAAAATAAGCTGCCCAAATTACTAATTCCACGCGGACGGAGTAGCGGGCAAAAGCTAGTCTATAATAAAAATACAAAAAAGAAGTTTATTAGCTAGCACTAAGCTTTGACTTGTTAAATTTATTTTTATTTACATTCGACTACAAAGACATCGGCCAAAATTCGGCTAAAGACATTCGACCAAAATTGCAAAAAGATGTACAGTCGTACAGTCAACCAATTTGATTTCTAGGCCACTGTAGAACCTTGTCGCATACTACTTGATAATTACAATGTCAGTGCGGGTCAAAGGATTATCAACTTTCCGATCACAACATGCAATAAACAAGCAATAAACGTAAAGAGTTTATAAACGTTTTCGCTCTATGACATGAGAAGAAAAAGAAGTTTTGATAGACGGACAGTGACAATTCAAGTTGTAGGTTATAAGCAAACTCCATTTCTATTCATTATCGATGACACAATAAGGACACAATGTTCGCAAAGATCGAGGTGTCATTTTTCTTATAATACCATATGATGTAGAGACATTATCTAATAAATAAGTTCAGTGATTTGATAATTTTAGAAAATACTTAAGTATTGATGCGTAAAACACTCGATCATAATTTTACCGTCTTGTTTTGTATGACCTCCTAAAATGATGATTAATATTTTAAACATATTTTAAAACTTTGTTACGCTTTTCAATAACCTCACAATTGATCTCGTTATCTTCTTGTTTACAATAGCAGTTGATTAACTACACAGCAAACAGCGTTTATATAAGTAACTCTCTGTTGCTGTGTTAGCAAGTAAATTGACAAGAACATGCGAGTAATTAGATGATACATTCTACGATGCTTCATCTTAATTGAACAGATAGTTACTCGTAGCATGAAGTTTTAGCAATTATGGTATTTAGTTTCTTCCACTACTGAATTGTTCATGGGTATAATACATATATATTACTAGCTCCGTCCGCGAAGATTAGGGGTATAAAAAATAGCCTAAGTACCTACGACCTATTTATTCTCAGACCTACCGAATATAGAGAAAAAAGTTTCATAAAAATCGGTAGAGCCGTTTCGAAGGAGTTCGATAACAAATACCGTGACACGAGATTTCTATATATTAGAAGATATACAGGGTATTTTTTTAATCAGTGCACAAATTTTGATACGTGATTCAGTATCGTTGATAGATCACGATTATAAGATCAAGATTTTTTTTTTTAATTTTGAAATTTGGGTTGTTCATATTAATTAATTCATTCAATAATTGGTCGAGTTACTATGAAAAACAAAAAAAAAAGTGATTAATATTATAACGAAAAATACTGTAATTTGTTATTGTAACGACACTGAGTCACATATTAAAATTTGTGCACTTAATAAAAAATTACCCTGTATATCTAAAATAAATAATTTGTTTGTTTTTAGTCTAATTTCTTTGATATTTTAATGCACACTGACCTACAAATAGTCATGAATATTTAGAGATAACTTGATTAATATTGTTTTACTTGGCTTTCCACTAATTCATCCAGAATAAGAAAAACCATGAAACCATTAACCGTATCATGTATTTATTAACTACTAGCTAAACCCTTTCACCGCCGCGCCTCGACAAAACGTAAACCTGCTTTGAATCTTATGTCATTGTGTCAAGGTCACTTTGACACTGTACTTTGTGACCTATATATGTGTCGTTGGCGTTGAAAAGGTTAAATTACCAAACATTGGCTGTAATAAAAAGACCCCATTTATATTTTTGCTGTTCCCCAGAAATGAAAAAAAATACAATATTAAGTAACAACAATTCGACACAATCAATAAAATATATCTAGGTTATATTTGACACTAGGAATATGACGTATGTCCAGTTGGATTTATAAAGTCAAATAACAAAGACAGTGTTACAGAACAAAATACTGTCCACTATTTGTATCGCCTCAATATGTCATTTTAAACTTAATTCGGTTGCTAGAAGCCTATATTAACAGCCGTAGTTATTACCGACTTGCGCATCTCACGGGAGCGACTTTACCGAAACTAATAAACTGCATTTTCAACCGACGAAAACATTTTTTTTTTTTGTGTATGATCACGCATAACTTTTTACAGAGTAGTCTGATTTTGATGATTCTTTTTTTATTGGAAATCGTATACCCTGAGGGTAGTCCCATTTAAATTTGAAAATAATATTCCTACCCTAAGGGTAGGAAAACAGGGGATTTTTGATTGTTCAGTCACTGATTGTACTATATGACCACGCATAACTTATTACAGAGTAATTGGATTTTGATGATTTTTTTTTTATTGGAAAGCGTATACCCCAGGGGTGGTCCTATTTAAATTTGGAAGTAATATTCTTACCCTAAGGGTAGGAAAACAAGGGATGATTGACTAACTTTTTACAGAGTAGTCTGATTTTCATAATTCTTTTTTATTGGATAGGATATACCTTCAAGTTGGTATTATATAAATTTGGAAAAAAAAATTACCCCAAGGATGGGAAAAAGAATAAAATAAAAACTTATTAACAAAAAAATTAAACCGGTGATAAAAGAAACCGGAGTGGTAGAAGCACATCAGGTAGGCGACTACAGGTCCACTCCTCCTGGCAAGTGCTGAGGCACCGACTTCAAACTGGTACCTAGATTAAGGTCAGACCAAAAAGGTATTATTTTATGCTTTTCAGTTTTTTCGGCGGTTTAATTTTTTTGTTAAAAAGTTTTTATATAGGAAATATTCGTACAGTACAACCCCATAAACACGATTTTAAGCTTTATCTCTCTTCTACTACAGACTTCTTAAAAAAATATTATTACTTAATTTAAAAAACATTATTCCGTATAACTTAAATAAGATCTCGGAAAGATAACGTCGTACGAGGAATTTACAAATAATTTACTAATCGTATAATTTTTAGCGCAAAACCTTGTATAAGTAGGTAATGTTTATATGTATAATAATATAATTAATAAAATTAGAGATTTTATAAGATTTTTTATAAACAATGTAAAACGTATTCGCAATTGACACAATTTCAATCATTCGGTTGAAGAAACTAAAGGTAAGTATAATAAGATGCTCATAAATCTATTTAAACATTAAGTATTAATTATAAGAGCACTGTAAAATTTCATACAGACAAATTCATACTATTCAATACTTGCTGTCAGTGAGTCACGATGAACTCTGAATAGGTTATCTGAATTTGACCATGACGCATCGCGAGTAAGCAGCTGTTCGAGTCGGACCTAACCTACTTAAACCATCTTAAAAGATAGAACATTATAATTACCTATATATATATTTAAGAGAAGAAGACACAGGATTCTAATTCAGAACTGCAAACACATTTTTTCCATCTTACCGCAGTGCACTTTTAAAGGTAACTACTTATGAAGCAGGTTTCACGTGAAACACCTACCATGAGAAACGGTTGTTCGAAAATTCAAGACCACTAAAACTCAATTAGGATAGAAAAAAAACGCTAAGTACCTACTTAATCAGTGACAAAAATCATTTAAGTAGGTATCTACTGTCTAGAGTACTTAATCGTCGTTTGTATAACAAAATTAGGTAGTCACTGCACTCCTTCGTGTGAAGTAAGACTAAAAACTGCTCCCTAACTGTGCATGATGGTGATGTTCTAAGTTCCATGTTTATTGCTAAATAGATTGTGCGCTGACAGAAGCGCATACAGACGGACTGATAAAGGGAATGACTAAATTATTTAAGAGTGCAATTTTTGCCATTATGGGCACGAAGGCGCCATTAATAATCTATATAAATAAAAATGAATCACCAAAATATGCGTTGCTAAGCTCAGAATCACTGCACTAAATTGGATAGTTCTTTTTTGTGTTAGTAATTTGTCAGGGAAAGTTTTCTAAAAATAAAGCTTAAGTGGGGGCGAATTTGTATTAATAATTCATAATCATCATCATCATTTTAGCCAAAAGAAATCCACTGCTGAACATAGGCCTCCCCCAAGGCTCGCCAAACGGATTGGTCCCGTGCCATCCGCATCCAACGCGATCCCGCAACCTTAACCAGGTCGTCGCTCCATCTTGTTGGATGCCTACCCACACTGCGCCTTCCGGTCAGTGGACGCCACTCGAGAACCTTTTTGCCCCATCGGCCATCAGTTAGCCCACTGCCACTTGAGTTAGGCGATTCATGGAGCTATGTCGGTGACCTTAGTTCTTGCGCGGATTACATCATTTCTAATGCGATCCCGCAGAGAAACTCCGAGCGTAGCCCTCTCCATTGCCCTCTGAGTGACTTTGAGCTTCCTTATAGTGCCATAAGTCATCACTGACAACACACATTAGTCAAAGACTTTTGACTTGAGACATTGCGGTATATTGGATGACAAGATATTGCGGAGCTTCGGAAAGCTCCGTATTAATAATTATTCCACGTAAAATGTTTTGATTACAAACTTACATTTTAATTTTGAGAATCGACATAGCTAACAATATTTTGGAGAATTGAATTGTTTCATCTGATACAGGGTGTAATCGTTAAGTGTGGCCAGGCTATAATTCCGTAAATATAACAGATATCAGAAAACTTCCAACTGATATCGAATTTACGTTACCCAATGAGTAAAATTACATTAATAACTTTTTTTAAATAAAAGCAGATATATTCCAAATATTAACTTCAAACCCTTCCATACATTTAGTAGGACGTCACATCGAGCAACTGTTGTAAATAAATAATTTTTCATTTAAAAATAATTGTTCGATTAATTATTTCATAAGTTTTATCTCTTATGACACCCGACATTCTTTGAGGCTGTAGGTCGTCATACTAAATGTATGGGAGTGTTTTTTAATATTTCTTCATCTATTTAAAAAAAGTTGTTAATGTAATTTTACTCATTGGGTAACGCACTTTTGATATCAGTTGGAAGTTTTCTGATATCTGTTATATTTACGGAATTATGGCCTGGCCACACTTTTAACGATTACACCCTGTATAATGTAAATACGTATCAAATGATGAGTGCCTTCATAGCTAATAAAGTTACATAAGGAACCTCGACTTGACTCTTTAACTCTTTAATTTCATGGTCTATAAATCAATCTTGTATATTAAATGACTTGCAGGGGACTGACTTATTTTGCAATCACATCACTCTAAAAATATCGTTCGAAAGTGATAAACAATTATACTGAATTTGAAATAGAATATTGTAGCTCTAAGTCTTGTCAACTGGTCGAAAATATACTCAACTCGTATTTAAAATTCAGCTCAAATGATTACCTCTTTAATAATATTTTCAAGTGATGTAGTTTTAAAAATCCGTTTTTTGTTGTACCTCACATTAATTTAGCTTCACTTGTCGTGTAAATGTTGTAAGTGACTTCACTTACATACATTTTGAACAAAATAAAATGGAACTACACGAAATGAAACGAAACTACACGAAATGAAATAATTTTATTGTGAGAACACAGTTTATAAACATAACTTAATTGTGCTCTGCCTCACAGCCATATATTTATAAACATAACTTAATTGTGCTCTGCCTCACAGCCATATATTTATAAACATAACTTAATTGTGCTCTGCCTCACAGCCATATATTTATAAACATAACTTAATTGTGCTCTGCCTCACAGCCATATATTTATAAACATAACTTAATTGTGCTCTGCCTCACAGCCATATATTTATAAACATAACTTAATTGTGCTCTGCCTCACAGCCATATATTTTATTATGAAATGATCTGTACATTTAAACATAAAATATTATTCACTGAATGAGATCAACAAGATTTAAAATTAATTGAAATTAAATTTATATTTATTCTATAATTATTATAATACCTATTACATTAGGTGTCACATGTTTGACACAATTAAAAACATTTACTCAGGAGCCAAATGTTACGACTATATTAGTATCAATATAACTAGTCGTAATATTTGTTAAGAGACTTTCAATTAGCAATGGAAAAGCAGCTGTTTTTTCGAAACTAGACTCACATTCTTATTCAAGCATGAAGAATAAAATATCTAAATATGGCACGTGATGCGAATACACACACGAGATTCTAAGACATGTAGAGTTATTATGTTTAGAACATTATTTACATACATGCCTACGTATTTTACTAACTCGTCCAGTCAATAACGACAAATATTTTTTTTCTCATCCTATTATTATTTATTATTATTATTATAAGTGAAAATTTGTGATTTGAATTTAGTGAAATTTTGTGAAGATGTTTCGTTATTTGGATGTTTGAAGTTTATTACTCAATCACGCAATAACGGCTGAACGGATTTACATGAAATTTAGTATGGAGATAATTTGAGATATTAGATATAACATAGGGTAGTTTTTATTCCGGAAGATACATAGTAGATTTGATGTAAATTTGTGCTCAAGTTTAAACTCTAAGCGGAATTGTTTCATTAATTTGTTTATCTCTGTTAAATATTAGGTACAAATTAGGCAACTCAAAAACAGATAAGGCCCCCTTTCTAACAAATTTAGGTTTTTAGAGTGTTACCTGGCTAAAATTTTGTCTCTAGATTCACGTTCTTAATAAGTAGTATAGGTACTTTATATATCAGCTACTGTGTTTAGAAGAATGTTTGGACTTTTGCTGTGTAGAAAGTGGTTCTAATAAATAGTAAGTACTTAAGGCTGTGAATTTTAAGTTCTCACGCGAAGGCTGAATTAAAATTCACATGAGCGAGAACGACGCGCAACTGAGTTAGAGAAATACCTCGGACTACAACTTCCTCCGAGCTCTATTATTTACTACTATTTTCCATGTCATTCACGGCATAGCAGTTAGGTAATTAAAACACCGCGACCTGAAACTTAACTACTGTAATAACAGCAATAGGAATAATGCTTTTTTCCTTTCCTTTGCATAAAAATACCGAGCGAATGGAAAAATCAAAGAGCTGACTGTACGTAAAACCCTCCGCATCTCGTAACATTGAAATAAGCTCCTGAAATAACTAATGAATATGTACAAAAATAGCTACCCACGTGGGGGCGGCGCGCGGACGTGCGCTTACGCGTCGTCATGTTTACATACACACGCTCACATTGACACCCAAATACTGAAACCGCTAAGAAAACCTATATTATTGTTTAATATTCACGCCAAAGCAATATTTTCAAAATCAGACCATACAATATATTATAAATAAATGATTATACTTACTACTGAAAAGAAAATCACTTAGTACCTATATTGATCGCTAAGTGTAAACTATAGGTGAAGTAATAAATAATTTATTAAAATAATTGTTAAACAAGGCTTTTGTTTTCCTTTAGGCTAATAATCATTTCATTATGTAATCAATTGATTCACTTATTTCAACCAAAATTAAATTGTTCATTATCAACAGAAAATAAATAATCTACACTATCCTTGATTGACATAGGTTACTCTCTCCTGGAAAATGAAAATTTCCCGCAGGATAGAAAAAACGAATAACTTCGGGGCCGATTTTGAAAACTTCTTTTACCAATAGAAAAGTACACTATCTCTGATTGACATAATTAGGCTGTTTTTCCCGGGAAAATGCAAAATTCCCGCGAGATAGAAAGAAGTGAATTCTGCTACGGGGCTGATTTTACAATCATCAGTAGAAAGCTACACTTTCCCTTAATGACATAGACTACTTTTTCTCCGGGTAAATGCATAATTCCCGTGGGATAAAAATAAGTGAATTCAACTTCGGGGTTGATTTTAAGAATTCTTTCAGTAATAGAAAGCTACACTGTCTCTGATTGATACGCCAAGCAGCAGTGGCTTGCGCTGCTGTATTCCAGCGTGACAAAATATTGAAATTAGTTTCATATAAGTATGTTTATCGTCGTCTAGTACCCATAGGAAAGCTTTGCTTAGTTTGGGACTAGGTCGATTTGTGTAAGATTGTCCCCTAATATTTATTTATTTATTATTTACTATTTAAGTGATTGACTTTTCTACAAAAAAAAATATAATAACCATCGGAAATATTTTAGAGAATCCTAATAGGGATGTTGACACCACAAATCAACTGACGTCCTTTATATGAGCTGTCAAAACACAATAGGTACTCCCATAGAGTTTGAATGGCAATAGCAACTTATGACGTCACTTGTTCTCCAACTCAATCAACTAGGTACTAACTATTTATCTGTATTAAAGCAACAAAATATCTAATTTTGCAGTTAATCGAAAATTAATCTGGTTTTCAGGGCTAAAATAAAGCGTTTTTTTGCTGGAGTCGTGTCTTCGAATTATTTTTTAATGGCGTCAACATCCCTATTGTTGCAGCTAGAGCAAGACGGCTACACGGTGCTGGAGGATTTCTTGCGGCCGGCCGAGTGCGACGAGCTGCTCGCCGCTGGGCTCGAGCTCACGAACAAGCTGCCAGACTCCATCAATGTCTTCTCCACCACGGAACCCGACAAACAGGTGCATGCGCAAGCTTTACCCATTTATCCCTCAATTAATTTGTATTCCAGTAAAAAAAAAAGCACTGGCAACCGAATTAAATATTTTGCAGCAGAGGAGCGAGGTAAAAATATTGTAGTTCTTATTTATTTACTTACTCATTTAATCAGTTTTAGTTTGACTTATCAGTGGATTTTTATTAATTAAATAATACAATAATTTTAAATTTACAGCAATTAAAGGATCAGTACTTCCTTAACAGTAACGATAAGATCTGCTATTTCTACGAGAAGGACGCAATTGGTGCTGACGGAAAGCTTCAAGTAGATCCGAGTGTTTCACTAAACAAGGTAAATAAGTATTATAATTTATAACACACCGTATCCACGACAACACAAGTGAGGAGTGTCTTTTCAAAAGGGCTAATTTCCATTTTTCTTTTTGTTTTATAAATGAAGTTTAGCTTAAAATAGAAAAATACATGTGTTCTTTTAGTTGAAAGTTCTTAAAAGTCTTTTCTTGTTCTCAAAAAAAAAAAGATTAAAATCAAAGTTTGAAACATTAACGGCCTAATTTCTTCCTTATAAATAAACTAGCCTTCCGTCCGCAGCTTCGCCCGCGATAAATTAATTTTCTCGTAGGAAAAGGTATTTTCCCGCGGTAAAAAGTAGCCTATGTCACTCAGTGATAATGTAGCTTTCTAACAGCAAAAGAATTTTTGAAATCGGTCCAGTAGTTTCGGAGCGTATCCAATGCAAACAAACAAACAAACAATAAAATCTTTCCTCTTTATAATATTAGTATAGATATAATATGAGTTGAATGCTATTGTCGCGAAGATGATGCAGAAGAAATTCACTTGTACCTAATAATTTATTTTCACATTACTGTTGCAAAAAGCAGCCGGTAAATAGGGCATTAGGTACCTTCGTGGTTTGGTTTTTTTTCTAATATTTAAACAATACAAAGTAAATAAATAAATAAAATATATAATTAATAAAATAATATATATCATACTTGTCCACGAAATGCAATTTCCCGACCTCGGAAATAATTTAAGTTCATCATTTCATCATCATCATCAAAAGACGTCCACTGCTGAACATAGGCCTCCCAAGGCCCTCCAAACGGGTCGGTCCCGTGCTATCCGCATTCAACGCGATCCCGCAAACCTTAACTAGGTCGTCGCTCCATCTTGTTCGAGGCCTACCTACACTGCGTCTTCCGCTCCGTGGACGCCACTCGAGAACCTTTTTGCCCCTTTTTGAACTTTTTTTTTACTTTATGTTGGTAAGTTTAATTTCAGAATAAAGAGTTATCCGTTTTAAAGGAGTTTATTTCTGTAATGTACCTACAAATCAAAAAGGTTTATTTCTCTCAAGGCCACATCAAAACGACTTAATTCCAAAAGTTTGTATGGAAAGATCTTAACTCTGAAAAATTTATAGTAATTTAAATAATTACATACCTACACACATAAAGCAATGTACCTATGTGTACCGTGGAATTACGTTTTCCTCAATTTTCCAAAAAAAGTTCTTAGTGGAAATAAGCTCTTTTGAAAAGACACTCCTCAAGTAAGAGTTATAAAACTTAGAAAGTACTTAATTTGGTTAGCGATAAGGGCAGTGCATACGCTCAGGATGGGTTTACACGACGAACAATGTTCGTCAACTAGTTAGTCTGTATCTCGTAGGTACGGTGAAATAGCATTTTTCGCTTCTCATGCTCGTAAAATTGTTCTTTATGCCGAGAAAATGCTGCATAAAATGGCTTTTTATGCTCTAGTGCATTAAGTAAAATCTTTGTCTAAGACCAAGGCAATCGAGCTCAAACAGCCACAAACAGTTAGAAATTTATAAAATATAAGTTTTATATATATAAATACTTAAGTGGTGTTCAATATTATGAAATTATTGAAACTAGGTAAATGTAGTACATTGTTATAGAAATTGCAATGCTAAAAAAAATAAGAGCTTGTAAATTTTATTTCCAATGTTGCTGTTTAGTTTCCTTGCCATCGAAATGAAAAACAGAGTGTAAAACTCGAGCAACCCATTTTCCCCTCGACGACGTATCTATATGATCGTCTCGGGTCGTCTCTTGTTGTACAATCTACTATTGTTGTCCGCATTTAAATTGCTTTTTGCTTTTACTCGGGTCTTATGCTTGGATGGTTTCCTATTTAACCTGCGAGTCGCCTTGTGTATTGGACAGCTGCGCTGCTGCTAACTACGACCACAACTTTTTAATTAATGAGGTGATTCTCGTATTATAGGTAAAAAACTTAACTACCTAAGTCACCTGTTGTATGTAGTAGAGCACAGAATTAATATGGAACTTAAGTCATTTTTGAAATTTATAACGTCAATTTGTTTATTTTACTTAAGTTATTCAACTACCAATATTAAATTTAGCTATCCACCTTTAAGTTCAGTTATATATTAAATATGCTGGTCTTTTAAAATGTAATAGGTAATAAGCCTCTTCATATTTCCAAGAATCTCAATATCACTGTTAATATTCAATGTTCGTGCGAGTTTACGAAATTTGGGTGACTGACTATGACTAACGATAAGCACGCAATTTCCCGGGAGTTCTATTGTAAGGGATGCTAAATCCTTAATTAAACAACCATTGTAATTTACATTATCGATAAGCCAACAATTATAGATCAGATAACTTCAAGGACAGAATTCGACTTTAGGCAAACAAAGCGTAGCGAAGAGAAGTAGCCGCCCTTTCTAGGGGTGCGAGGGGGTCTCGAGACCTATTATTAATACAGATACATAGGTACGAAACGAACAAAATTTTCTACAATATTGAACTAAGAATCATTAATTTGCTAATTTACTGGGAAAGAAAGAAACACAAGTAAAGTGGAAATTTACATTCGTGGGTTCAAATCCCGGCTCGCACCTCTGAGTTTTTCTCAAACTCACCTGCGAAGAAATTCAACAGTGTATGTGAAGTTCCCAATCCGCACTGGGCCCGCGTGGGAACTACAGCCCAAGCCCTCTCATTCTGAGAGGAGGCCTGTGCTTTGCAGTGGGGCGTATGTAGGCTGGGATGATGATGAATTTTTTTTGAATCTCGAATATTACAATCGATTTGAGAATTTGGAATAGACTCAAGTCTAAATTGTTTGTGAATCAAAAAAATTATAAATATTAGTCATTTGTTTCAAATTCTAACTGTTAAAGAATAGCAAATAAAGTTACCGTATTTAGTGATGTGAACTATATGGTGAAAAAATAACGGAGACTTATTATGCATGTAGATAAAATTAGGTATGTAAATATGTGACTGTTTCATAAAACCACACTCGTATTTTATAGTAGTTCCAATCATTTATTTTCTCGATGACAGATCTAGTTTGAAAGTTATAGTGTTGTGACCAAATAAGTGATCAGTAGATACGATATCGATCCAATTTTATTTTTGACGACCAGATGGCCTAGTGGTTAGAGACCCTGACTATGAAGCTTGAGGTCCCGGGTGCGATTCCCGTGTCGGGGCAGATATTTGAAAAATACGAATGTTTGTTCTCGGATCTTGGGTGTTTAATATGTATTTAAGTATGTATCTATCTATATAAGTATGTTTATCCGTTGCCTAGTACCCATAACACAAGCTTTGCTAAGCTTACTTTGGGACTAGGTCAATTGGTGTGAATTGTCCCGTGATATTTATTTTATATTTTATCTATTTAATTTTAAAATTAATAAATAGAAATTACCTGTTATTATAATTATTTCATTTCATTGTCGATTACCTATCTATACTTATATAAAGAGGAAAGATTTGTATGTTTGTAATGAATAAGCTAAAAACTAATGGACAAATAAAAATTATTTCACTTGAGTAACATAGGCTATTTTATATCCCGGGAAAAAAATTACAACGCGTAGGGTCATCGTCATAAATAAGTGATCGCTTATTTATGACGTTGACTGTACAAAGTCGCGGGATCACATCTAGTTCAATTTATACAATACCGATACAATATCGATATTTCAATCATAACATCACTATTAGTATTACCATAGAATGTAACTTTATTAAAACGTTTATTATTTATCGTACTTTAAAAAAAAATTACTGCATATATGGACTCAATTCGTCTTAGATGAATATTATTTGGGACCAAGGAACAAAATTAGGCAGTTGTCGTATTTTTTATACCTCGCATTTAAAAGTTAATTTTTGCGTAAAAACGCAGTTACATTCTACGGGAGAAAATAAATGATTGGAAATACTATAGGTACTTAATGCCTTTCATTATGTACCAGTCACATGAACAAGGGGATAACAATAACATCATAATCGACTCTACCTCGCTGTTTGTATAGTAAACTTATCACGGAGCACCACAAGATCATCTTTTGTCGACAGTACCTAAGTTGAAAATTTTATTAATGAGTGAAATATTTAGTTCTCATCTCTCATACTCGGCAAGTGAGGCAAATCACCAAGATACGGAAGCAAAACTAAGTACTACTTTGCTTCGAAGAGTAGAAATAAATTTATTAAAAACTAGCCTACCGTCCGCAGCTTCGCCCGCGATAAATTAATTTTCCCGTAGGAAAAGGTATTTTCCCGCGGTAAAAAGTAGCCTATGTTACTCAGTGATAATGTAGCTTTCTAACGGCAAAAGAATTTTTGAAATCGGTCCTGTTAGTTTTTAAGTTTATTCGTTACATACAAAAATACAAATATTTCCTCTTTATAATATTAGTAGGGTAAGTCCAGGATAGATGCCCCACTTTTTGAAATAGCTTTATAATTCAAAAACTTAACAAATTATAGCATTGTGTCCAATGCGTATGATAACTATGGTCCTTAATCTATTATTTTACTGTACTTGTTTTAATAGAAACCGTATGGATTTTGTGTAAATCGTACTTTTTTTGACCCCTTATAAATGGGATAGGTGCCTACCATGGGGGATAGACGACTCGTCGCAAAAATGCGTCAGAGGATAGATGCCCTTTGAAATTAAACAAGTTAAATAAAAGTTATCAGTCTTTTATAATATTCATTGAAAATTCACCTAGTTTGAACAGTATGAGCCACGAGCCTCTTCTCATTTTAGAATCCTAGTACTGGATGTTTTACTGAAACAAATTATTAAAGCTCAATCAATTCCATATAAAATGTGATTTTGCTTCTACTTATTTGCAAATACAGAAAAAACTTCACTACCTACATTACATAACTACCTACCTAGCTAGGGTCAATTGTTTTTCGTCATTTTTGGCAAAACGTCGTTAGTGTTATATGTAGACAGTATTCCATATGTTCAGGCTTCTTCAAAAATTCTTTGAAACAAGTTGAGGATAGTTGCCCTTAGGGGCATCTATAGCGGTCGAAAACGGGGCAACTATACTTTTCGCAGAGGATAGATGCCCTTTTCGATAAAAAATCAATAAATGATAAAATCACTATAAAATATACTAATCCATGCAGGATAAGCTTCAGTGCAACCAAATGAGTTAGTTAAAAGCGCAAATTATAAGCCAGTCTAAAGTTATTCAAAAACAAATACTTATGAATATAATTTTCACGCTCTGCGAGATCTCGCCGCGGAAGGTTTTGGCACCCATGGACTAAACGCGTTCGCTCTTGCTCATGATAGCAGCGGTCCTGAGGTTTGCAGGGAGGGGGCTTGCTATTATGTAGTGGAATTTTGGTCCCACAGCCTTGCTACTAGTAGAAATTGAAATCGAGGCATCTATCCCACTGGGGCATCTATCCTGGAATTACCCTATAGGTAGATAAAGCATTGGATGCCAATGAAACCCACGCGTATTGCCTACACGAGCAACAACCTAGAATAAATATTAAGCTTTTCAGGGTTCCGTGCCTAAAGAATGCTAACGGGACCCTATTAAGTACTAAGAATCCGATGTCTGTCCGTCCGTCGGTCCGTCTGTCACAGCGCACTATCTCTTGAACCGTAATAGCTAGACACTTGAATTGTTCACCGATTATGTATTACTGTGACCGCTATAACAACAAATAATAAAATTAAAATAAATTTAAAAATTAAAAGGGGCCTTTCTACAAGGAACGTGATGTTTTCATTGTTTTTGACTATCTTTTTTATAATGGCATTAACTACATCCTTCAAATTTTCACAGATTATGTTTTTTTGGTTAAAAATTTTATAAGTTATTATTATTACTCTACTGTAGCCACTAAAACAACAACCGTGAAAGTGAACTAAAAACACTCGTTAAATAACAACTTTTAAACCGACTATAATCTGTCCGCGACATTTTTCAAACAATTGCAGATTTTTGTAAGTAAACATGTTTTTTCTGTAATTTAATAGATGAATAGCATGAATACATGCCGTCCTACGTAAGTTTAACCTATTAAACCGTGAAATATCTTGTTGGAAGTACGATTTTTTGGTAACGCCAGAGACAATTTTGGTAACGCAGGAGACGCCAAAAACGTCGGTTTAAAAGTTGATTGGCCCGTATACGCGTGCACACAGCCTATGAAGCCGCGTACGGATTGCGCGCACATTACGCGAGCCCGGGTACGCGTACCCGGGTACACGTGTCCTGGAACGCCATGTCCGTACTTGCAGCTACGCGTACAGTGTACGCGTACATAGCGTACGGACATGGCGTTCCAGGACACGCGTACCCGGGTACGCGTACCCGGGCTCGCGTAGGGTACGCGTAATGTGCGCGCAGTCCGTACGCAGCTTAACAGTCTAGCTATTTGGTAGGTACGTACAATACACACAGGGTGGCACATTTAGATACCTGGGTCAGTACGGGCAAGGTTGAACTGTAACACACACAAAGACTTGTTCTTTTGTAAGGAACCATGTCATCGATTTTAGTGTCAAATTTGCAAATTTAGTTCAAAAAAAAACTCTATCTTAGTTTATAAAAAACTTGTACTACTTAAGTTCGGTAATCGAACCCGGTCGTATTCAAAAATAAAACTTACCTACAGTAAGACACAAGGAAAAACACTTATATCACACTTAAATTATCGGCACCATCGCTTTTCTTCCCTCGTTGAACTATCTACTTATTAAACCCACATATGGTTGGCACGGGCAGGTCGGTCACGCGCTTCACCTGCTGCACCCCATCTTCCGTTGCTACACGTACAGCGACCGCGTGAAGGCCGTGTGCCGGCAGATCGGTTTCGCGGAGCCCGCGATTGTCCAGAGTATGTATATTTACAAAAACCCTGGCATCGGCGGCGAAGGTGAGCATCGTTTTTCAGCGTAAGACGCACTAAAGCAATTGATTCAGGCGTTACTTTGTTGAGGTCCAGTACTTTTAAACCTGAAATCTTTTCTCCTTGCTCCATTTTCTCGCATATTTAATTTACCTGATGTAGTGCAGATACTGCAGATACTTGCAAATATATTTCATCTACTCTACCCAGCTTTTTATATAGAAAAATAATCACAAAGTAATAGTTTCTGCAACATTTAAAAGCGTTCTTACTCAGTTTTTACAAAACACTGAATGATTTGAAATTAAACCACTCATCATGATTACGAACAATGTTTTTCAACCTAAGTACTAGATTCTAAAAATTCTGTTGTAATATATGTATTCACTTTCCGGACTACTTTTACACCTAAACATACTTAGCAAATACACGTTTGATTTCAGTTGTTGAGCATCAAGACATCACATTTTTATACACAGAACCGATTCCTCCTATTGGTTTCTGGATAGCCCTTGAAGACGCAACAATACAAAATGGTTGCCTTTGGATTGCCCGAGGATCTCATAAATCTGGGGTGCACAGAAGACTTCTCCGAGATCCCGAAAACAGAGAAAAACTCATCTACGACCGGCCCGCGGCGATATACCCACAGTCTAGCTTCACGCCGGTCCCTGTCAGTAAAGGTAGGTAAAGTTTTTTCGGATCAAAGCACGGTCCACGAAGAATAAATAAGTACTTGTAGGTACCATGTTATATTGTATGCCACATAAGGAGACCGTAAGTTCAAAAAGCTGTATCTGAATACTAAGTTGACTGTACTTAATTACAAGTAAGTGAACAGAATTTCAATTTGACGGAAATTAATGAGTCGCTAATGGTTTTAGGTGGTTACTGAAATTCTAAAAAGTGGACCAAAATTTACAGTACGCTCTTTTGTGGCTGGCTATCATACATACATACCTTCATACATAACTTGCAAAATATGTTGTATTTATATTATTATGTTTGTGTTTTCAACGCCTATTTAAAGCGGACCATCCAAATGAAGTAGATAAAAACCGTGCGACCGAGGTATTTTATCAAAGTAGACAATTATCGTACCGCTTAATAACGCTCCATAACATTAATCAGTTAATGAAACTTGCTGTTAAGTTCGTGCTCCACCCGCGCCCCTTCCGACACCTGCTCGCGCCCTTTCGGAGGATGGGTCTTCTTAAGGTCACTAACGACGCATCCATCCGGCCAAATGCAGCGATCGTCTTTTGAAGTCTGATATACCGGGTCTCGACCTGATCCTAAGGGCCTAAGCACACGGCATATTTTTAACGCGCCGTCGACGCGCGTTTTCATCGATACAAACGCTTGTAAACGGCGCGTTTTTTAAAAAACGCCTTATGCTAGGGGCCTTAAGGCTGCTCTAATGGAATGAAAAACGCGCTGTGAAAGCTGTGTGCTTAGGCCCTAATGCGCCAAAATGCTCAAAATCTCAAAAAAAATAGTAATTTAAAGTTACAATGCATAATCAATGAATTTCATCATTGCGAAATTGTCAGTTATCGGTCGTTAGATGTTTTGGTACAAGGAATTTCCTTGGTACAGGGGCGCTGTTATTTTTTTTATAAATATTTACTCATGAACATAAAGATCTCTACAATCCGCGCCTATTTAAACTTTTTATTAACTCACTTACTCCAAAAAGTTCAATATTACTATCTCGAAATTCACAGACCATAAACCATGCATTGCAAATGCGACTTTTTCTTTTCATTAAGAATGAGTTGGTATTACTACGTGTTACATCGACAAATATAAAAGACAAGTTGGTAAACAAATCAAAATACCTAATTTAAAATGGCATCAACAAAATTAAATTACGATGCACGTGAATTATGACGAAACAAGAGCAAATGTAAGCCGAGATTTGAGTTAAATAACGCATACGAGGATCCTTCGATTGATAATATTCATATATTTGACGACCAGATGGCCTAGTGGTTAGAGAACCTGACTACGAAGCTTGAGGTCCCGGGTTCGATTCCCGTGTCGGGGCAGATATTTGTATCAAAAATACGAATGTTTGTTCTCGGGTCTTGGGTGTTTAATATGTATTTAAGTATATTATCTATCTATATAAGTATGTTTATCCATTGCCTAGTACCCATAACACAAGCTTTGCTTAGCTTACTTTGGGACTAGGTCAATTGGTGTGAATTGTCCCGTGATATTTATTTATTTATTATTTATTTATTATATTGTTGTCTCGACCATCGGATTTGATTCTGATTATGACCGCGGGTGTGCACTGTGCAGCCAGCATACGGTCCATGGACATTTTCGTTGTAAAAGTACAAGTTATCCAGAGAAGAAGTTATCTGGTGAGATTGGCATAATTTTACCTATTATTGTCAGTGATATTATCATAACATAATGCACTTTTTTGTTGGTTAAATAAATAAGATAAAGTTATTTTAGTGTTTTAATCATTTCGCCCACGCCTACGTACTTTGAAGAGGAAACTAGGTATTACGTAATTTTGAGAGAACTGATCGTTTAATTAAGAACTGCGCATGTTTATTAAGCAAGATATTGGTGTATTTAGCAAATTTTCAATTGGAAACGATAGTAAATGTCAACGTCAAGTACTTCGACTAGACATGACGGTCTGCAGTACATTGCTGGCCCGATTAATTTTGTTAGAAAATAACAGAGTTTTTTTATAAATTTTTATCCTATTGGACTTAATTATCTACTGATTAATTAAAGTATGTATAATTTAATTTATTGATCGTGTCAACGGATATACCCTGTATAATATGGAAGGCAGCTATCTGAAAGATAAATTTAATAAACGCATAAATTTTTGATATTTAATGTGGAAGGCATTCGCTTCGAGGATGGCCGCCCCGTCAGTAGCTGACCTTAAGCTAAGAAACAAGGATTTACCTACTCGATTATCACTCTTAATTTATGTCACTGGGAGTTTATCATGATTATCTATATTGCTAATATTACCTCGACATTTCGACCACATTGCAGTGGCCGTGGTCACAAGTAGCTTGGTGATTTGGTATGGTGGTGGTCATTTGAACAATATACATATTTACTTAGATATTTCCGGGCGATATTAATTACAAACAGAGTACGTTCTGTACGTTCTAATAGTAGATACTTCATCGTAAAAGTCGTTTTTAGGGTTTCTAATATCATAATCAAAAATGGAACCATTACCGTTGTCCGTCTGTGCATCATCGCCGGTTTTCTCGGCAACTGGTAGATGTATCAAATTGAAATCAATAAGAAATACAATGGATGTTGTCGCAGACAAATAAGTAGGTACAAGTTATATATTAAATTTAATATTTATACGTACCTCTTGGGCGCTGTTAACAAACCCACGTCTATTAATATTTAAAGTCTTATTACGAGACCCGGCGGTTGTGTTGCAAGTAGATAACTATTTGGTTCTAGCGAGGATCATGCTAAAAATAAAATTACAGTCTTCAGACTAATCAGTGGATTAAGAAAAGTTAAGAATAAACTAAAGTAGAATAAAACTGTATTGTAGGTATTTCTAACAACGCACAGCTCAACCACCGAACGGATTGTGCTGAAATTTTGCACACAAATAACCAACGGACTAATTTTAACTCCCTGTTAACAATTTCTTAATTGGGTACAACGAAAAATAGAAATGCCCAATTAGTAAACGTAAAAAATATAATAATGATGAAGTAAATATAGGACAATAATTATCTGGATTAAACGTCAGACTTATAAACTATTCAACCACTTCGTTTAAATATTGTGTAAGAGAATTTAGTAATAAATAATTCAGTCATTTTCCTTTTAAATATTTTACAAATCTAGTTGTACAAAATCTTGTGTCTTCGTTTTACATTGGTGTTTATACATTTTATAAAAGTATTTAACTAGACAACAATTGAATTTGTACGCAACTTATATTGCAAGAAGAGACTTTAGCGCTGAAACAATGACGACTTAGTTATACGGACATTTTTAAAAAGTTAATGAAGCGTAATTTATAATTAATAAGGAACAACTTTGAATAAGGAATCTTTGCTTGAGCCCACTAGCATTGCAAGAGACGATGGTAAGAGACCGGATGGTATGAGTCCGATTCCATGGAAGATTCAAAGAGAAAACGCTGCCAGTATTTGCGGCACCTTGCCTAAGGGGACCACCTTTCATAATATGTTTTAGTTATAATTATCATTATTTTATATTTGGGCATTTCTATTTTTCGTTGTGTACCGAAAATTAAGAAAATGTTAACAGGGAGTTAAAATTTGTTCGTTTGGTTACGCACTTTTTCAAGGCTTAAAAAAAACGTAATAAATCGGACAAGTTTAACAATGTTTAACAAGAAGAGAATTGTATTGTCCGATTTGTTACGTTTTCTTTTATTGTAAAGACTTGAAAAAGTACGTAGGTAACCAAACGGACAAATTTTAACTCCCTGTTAACAATTTCTTAATTTTCCATTTTTGTTTACTTTTTTCGTATTGTACTTATTTTTAGTCTAGGATAGTTGTACATATGTAATTTAAATTAGAGTTAACATTACTAAAAATTTATTAATAAGGAACATGTGTGTTTTCTTTACTAGGTATTACCTTATATGAATATAGTCGTGTATTGTTTGCAGGGACGTGTATTCTAATCCACGGCAACGTGGTGCACAAGAGCGCGCACAACCGTAGCAGCTGCAGCCGCCACGCCTACACCTTCCACGTCGTAGAGAAACGCAATAACACATTCTCTCCTGACAATTGGTTGCAAGAAGGAGAAAATGCTCCCTTTGTAAATGTATACACTACGAAACAAATGGAATAGGAATTATATTTCATTGAGTGGTAAAAGACGAGCGTTTTACAAGTAGATAACTTGTGTCTATCAAGGCTATTATTTAATTACAGCAGCCCGTAACTAAATGATATATCCGTTTACTTAGTTTGTAAAATTACACCAAAATTAGTTTAGGAACTGCTACATATGGTTGTTTGTTATGTTATGTTATATTATATAGCACTAGAGGTTTCTGTTCTCTTACAATTTATGCGTACAAAGTGTAAATCTTGCTATTACCACAGAATATAATAATAGTACTAACGTACAGAATGGACACGCTCCACCCCGCACCGATTCGAGTTACCCCACCCCTCAAGGCGCAGAAGAGTGCGCGCGCGATGTACCTATGTAGGCGTACGCGTGTACAGACGTCGTCGTGCTTATGTAGATTCAAGAACGCGTATTTGTACGTCGCGTCCGCCGCGTGCTATTACGGAGCAGCATCATATCTTGTGAATGTCTCGATTATAGAACTAGGTGAGTTAATTGAACATAATGTATTTAGTTATTGTCTTGAGAATAAACTTGCGGTCGAGCTTCGGATCAAAAGAAAATCAAAATTGTGTACCTAATACAAACATTTGTGAAACGACAAATTGTTTAAGCTTGTTCTTTACCAATAATAGTTTTTTTTTAAATCTAAGTAGGTACCTACTTTAATTTCAGATCTTAATAATCTTGCGGTTGAATTTTAATTTCAAGCGTAGTTGATTAAATTGGATTTCGAATTCGAACTTCACAATACCTATCTACTGAACATCACTATGCGCTCATCCAATTCTACTAAGCCTTAGACGAGTACTCTGTAAGTAACTGAATTATTTTATGTAAAAATAAATAAATAAAGTCTTCTTACTCGTCATAAAACTGATCCACAGTTATAATATAATATATTTACTTGGTCCCTCTTAAACTAAATCCTAACAAACATAAAAAGCTCTACCTTGTATTAAGTACCTTACCTAGTACCTATGGCATTACACGGGTTTATCAAGTAAATTGTCTCAGACATAATTCTGCGCTCTACTTGATATTTAAGACAAAAATAACGATTTAATGTGCTAAGAGTTATAAACTAATACATGTTTTAAATAAAATAGTCTGCCTATTCATTTTTCGACATGAACTTGATACAAACCTCGATATTTTAAGCTAGAACTAAACTCTACGCAGGAATTAAGCGGCCTGAATTTTATATGCCTTCAAATAATACATTTTAGATACAGTCAAGTGTCAAAATATGTATGGGTGCATACAACTTGTTCGTAAATAAATATGCCCCATAGCTCTTATATCGTCAGTAGGTACATAAATATGAGATTGTTAAATCGATACATATTGTTGCACTTCACCGTACCTAATAAGTTGGATAAGTAAAACCTAATTTATTGAATCAGGCGTTACTTTGCGGAGGTCCATATTAATGAACTAAAACAATTAAGACTAACAACTCTTTTTACTCTAGGCTATGTAACCACAAAGAACAGGTAGATAAGGGAACTAGATCGGGGGTATACAAGCTTACTTGTAATGACTGCAATGGGATATACGTAGGACAGACAGGCCGAAGTTTTAATACTAGATTTAAGAGCATGTTTCGGCATATAGGAATGAGCATCCAGATAGATCGAATTTTGCAAAACATTTGTTGGAATCAAATCATTCATTGTTAGATTCAGATTTTTATGAAGTGTTACATTATTGCGGCAAGGGGTTGCGTCTGGATGCTCTGGAATAATTAGGTACAACACTATGGGGTCTATTATTAATGAACAGGTAAATTTAGTATCTTCTCCTTTACTGCGGCTTGGGTCTAATTTGAACAGTTAGTATTAATAAAATATGCCTTATAAATAAATAAACAAAAATTCAAGGTAGTTTTATAATATGTCAATAAAAGTTAATTTTTGTGGGGTAGTTTGAGAATAAGAAAAATAAAGTGGGTACTTGTGAAGTTACAGTGACAAGTTAAAACATTTGTTTTGGTTTGTTAGTTTAACATTTGGTAGCATAGCATACGGTTGTGGTAACTCTGAAGATGAGCTCTGGTTGAGTTCGAAACGCGTCAGTGTAGCTTGGTGGTGGTGATGGTTGGGTTTATGTGATTTGTGTGTGTTCGTACAGTGTGGAGGTGGAGGAACTGCATGAACACACATTTCTTGCATAAACGTAACTATTGTAAGGTCGCGGGTGAGCAAAGTAATTGTTTTAGTTCTTTAAGTAAAACCTATACTTAAGTACATAAATATATCGCAACTGCTTATTTATCACACATTATTTTTGGTGGTTTATCACTCGACTCGTACCTAATTGGCCACTTCAGTTGATTTAATGCTCTAAAATAAATGGCATGACATTGACGTGATACTTACTTACCAGAAAAATAAGTAAGAATGAAGTAAGTTTATTTCCTTAACCTTCTTGTTAACGAAATTCATAATGCAAATAATCAAGTCATAGGGAAACTAATTGGTGCATTGTTTTACCGCGCATTAATGGTAAAAAATCGTTGATAATCTCAGTACGAGTTAGGATACTAGTGTAGATACTAGAAATTAAAATTATTTGGTTTCAAAAACCTTCTCTTAAAGTAAGCGAAAGTAAAACAAAACACGGTGTACCTATGTGTATGTAGATATTGTTTATTTGCCACCCTTACCTGCTCCCGATAGGTACTCCCGTAAAACATTACGTATTCCTCAGCTTGCCTGAGCTTGGCCCTTAATTAATTATTAAGTATCTAAATGTTAACTTGTTTGTTAAGGAAATTCGTGGCAGGAAAATTAGTAGGTAACGGTCACAGTTTAGTCCCGAAATGTATGAATTAAGTATGTAAATAATTGATACAAAATAGAAGTAAAGTTTTATGGCATAGTAGTTTTGTACGTATTATACCTATTTCATATTTGTATATTAACTAGCTTTTGGCTGCAACTTAGTTCGCATAGGTAGTAAAATTAACGACTGTCGTAAAGTACTTCGCACCATTCGTGGAAGAAAGACGTAGATGAAAAAATACTACTTTTCAGGAGAGCAAAAAACTACCTCACAGGTTTATTATAGATCTCAGACAATAGTGACATATACGGTTACATAGATAAAAAATCACTGGTTGTATGGGTGTATCACATGTTGCAATAAAAATATGACTACTACGAGAAAATCTTCAAAGAGTAACTTACTTTGGTTTTCCATTGACCAAATTAAACTCGTGTACGATTAAGTTTATATACGTACTTATGACCAGTTTTCTAAGAATATTGTACCAACGTAAGTATTACTTACTTGTTTTTTTACTGTATCGTATGTTTAGTTACGCCTTTCTTCCTTAAATTATTTAAAAATTGAAGAAGTGTAACTTGAAATACGTTTTTAATACTGGGTAAGAATTAATAACGATCGTAAGTATCGTATATTACTTACTTATTCCAGGGAATATATTTTTGTCCAAAGTTCAGTATTTTCCTACAAATTTGTTATAAAAAAATTAAAATTCACTTAAAATGTGCCCACATCATGTAAAACCCTTCATTTGTATCATAGCATAATGTTCAGATAAAAACTCACAGCAAAACATGTTTAAAATCGTTCATAGAAAGGGAGTTGTAAAAATAAATATTTAACTTCTCGAAATAGTAATAAATAAACAAAAACTCATATTTGACAATTTCAAATATATTTATTACTTGCATGATTATTAAAGTATATATGAGAACAGAAAACAGACAAAAAAAATAGATACGAACAGAAATAAAATCAAAATTAATCAATATCTGACTTAAATTGTTGCTCTGAAGATTGAGAACGCATTCAGTTGCTGATGGTGCTACAAACGTATTTCCATGCTCATTTAAATTATTTCTACTGTTGCTTTCAAAGAACGAGTTGTCATAACGTATTTTAAAGATGGGCAGAACAGTATAACAATTGACATTAGATGTTGATCTTGCTGCGGATATGCAGCATATTCGTTCATTGCCGGCACTGCCTACAATAATCAAGCTGGACGAGCCTCGGTTTATGTTTGAAGTCGTGGCTGCTATACAGCAACAAAAAAAAAACAACAAGGCGGTGGAAATTGACAATGGACTTGAAGGGTTAGTATTGGGAAGAGAGCTCTAGGATGCGGTCTGGAAGTGTTCACAAAAATGTGGAATGAAAAGCGAGTACCTACCTAGTGACTTCCTAGTCTCTCGGGTGCTTGATAGAATAAAGGAGGAAATTTGATTGAAACTCCTGATGAGCTATATCCCTTCTAACTACTACAGGAAAGGTCTTTGCCCGACTTCTTTTATTCCAACAAACACCGCTATTATTGGCAGAGTCTTGTCTGAAACCTGATTTGGCTCCCAACCGGATAAAGACACACGTGACTGCACCTTCTTTGTACGCTGCTTTAAGAGAAGTGTAGAGAACAAGATCAATCGATGTATGTGTGTACGGTCAAGTGCAAAAATAAGTATCGATTTAATCCTCCCAGCGTTACATATCTATACCTTAATTCGACGACATAAGAGCTATGGGATATATTTATGAGCAAGTTGTGTGCACCCATATTTTTACACTTGACTATACCTTTATTTAATGGGTCTTGAAAAAGCGTTCGGCAACGTACCTCGCAAAGCCTTATAGGTGGTTCTAGTGAAACTAGGATTAACTGAGATGTTTGTTAGAATGATTCGACTTCTGCATGATAACATTCAATCCTCAGTGTAGTTTGTAGTTTTCACCGCATCTTGTAGTGTGAAGCAAGGATTGCGCCCACTCTGTTTACCTTGCACTTCGCAGTACTGTAGTAGTCAGAGAAACACTAAAAACTTTACCTGAAGGAATCCGTATTCGCTACTTCACCGATGGTGGTATTTTCAACCTTGCTCACCTTAAGACACGCACTAAAGTCTCAAAGATAATGTATGCAGATGGTTTATTTTTAGCGGAATCCCCATGTGCTCCACAACAGCTTCTGTTGAGTCTAGATGATTCTCATTGCAGATTTGGCATTACGGTATATGTCAAAAAGACTGATGTTATGGTTTTTGACGCGAATGCTCCGAAGATTAACATTAAACTCGGCGGAGAGTTTCGCTCAAGCAGGTAGAGTAATTTAAGTACCCGAGGAGCAAAATTATATCCAAGTGCCAACTTGACAACGAAATCAACTGCAGAATAAGAGCCACTGCAGTAGCCTTTGACAAACTTCGTTCCAGGTTGTTCCAGTCAAATGATATATAAATCTCCCTTCTAAGGTTTATATAGCAATCTCCCTGCCTAATCTGCTGTATGCCTCGGCAATATGGATCCTATATCGTAACCATATCTACCTCTTAGATAGTTTTCACCTAAGATGTCTTTGCGACATTATGGGCATACACAACTGGTCCGAACGACTACAGAGTTTCTTCTTAGGCGTTCCGCTATCGCCGGAATAGAGGCCTATCTATTGAGAAGGTACTCGTAGCTGCTCTATGCTGGTGCGGACGATTCTCCCGCATGGCTGACAAGGCGTAGCGCATCTTTTACAGCGGATCACGGAATGATAAGTGAAAATAAGACGGGCAGTTTCTATGGTAACAGGATGTGCTGAAGCGTCGCATGAAGAGAGCCAACATTGATCCACCCAAGTCTCCCGACTTTAGTAGAAGATCGGTCACGATAAAGGCGCACGGTGGCCTTACTTGCTTGGGGCTTTCATGCTTTTTTCATGCATTGATTTCTTGTTCTTGCAACGATACGTCAAGCACCCACTTCGATTTCGTATTTCTCATTGGTTTTGCATAATCCACAGGACAAGACAAATAAATACGTAAAATTTTCGTAAATTATGATTTATGACATAGTAGCCAAACTCACGCATTCTATGCGATTTTTAGCTTGCAACTTGCATAGATCAGCTCTCAAGTCCTGCCAAGACACACTTCGTATATCAAGAAACTATATTCAAAATATAAAATCTAGCACTGTAAGTGTTATTACGCGTAAGTTTTGCTTCCTACAATCTTCACAAAAACACATTTTAATATTTAAGAAATTTAATGTTATGTATTTGCGGGGGTACCACTGCGTACTTATATCTACGAAATTAAATTAACTAAAACCTCCCGTGTAAAAAAGGCGTATGTAATATTACGACTTTGAAACCACGCGAGACTAGTGCGTGACTAGAGTTACGACTAATTTCTTTTTTATGTTTCAAGGAAGAAATGTGTATGTGTACATGCGTAAAGAAACATTAATTTTGTTTTGTATAATAACGGTTTAAGTTGATTTACTTATAAGTTTCTAAAAAAAACCGTATCTTATGTAAATTTACCTTACTTAATGCATGTACAAATTTAAATCTTAAACTGCATAATTATTTTTATTTCTTACATAACTTTTTTAATTATTGCCCTAAAATTCTGATATTTTGACACAACATGTATTTCTTGCTGCTTTATCTCTGGTGAATTAATTGCATAAACGCGTAACTATGACTTACGTCTTTCTTCCACGAATGGTGCGACTTATTCTGTACAATTCACTAATAATCCCAAGGCACAGCTCTAATAACAACAAAAAACGGACAAAGTGCGTGTCATACCAGAGCAGAACCAGTTGGTAACTAAAATATAAATCTTTTTGTATTCCCTTCCCTATTTTTCCGTACAGTCAGACTCAGAAGTTGCTGAACACTTTACTGCTTTGTCGCAATAACCTTTTAATTTTGTACTGTGAAGTTGAAATATGTCACGTTAGTGAAAGTTACAATTAAAGTACTAAAGTGTTCAACTACATCTGAGGTCGACCTTACATCTCGACCGTACATAATACTCATGCAGGAATAGGTATTCATATCAATTTTTATTAACTATTCCCGATTGCTCGACTGTTGAGGTAAAAAATGGATTTCATCAAGTGATTTCACCTATGTAATTTAAATCGAACATAATAATTAACATTTAAAACTGACTTCCGATAAATCTCTTTATTTCCTTGTGGGTCCTATAATCAGATGTTATTTGATCTCTTGACTTAGAAGTTACTTGACTCGAAAGTTTTTTCTGTATAATAAAGAATTTATATAATACATAATAGGACTATGGCTTAGGGCTAATATTAAGAAACAAATATCCACTGCTCACGATGAGCATATACGTTGAATACAAGACAAAATAAAAAGTGATCCGCGCTCCTTTTGGCAGCACATAAACAGTCTTAAGTCGAAGGGCGGATTTGTGTCGCAGCTAGAGTTCGAGGGGAAACAGTTTGTTGGGGCATAGGCTGCTCGCGCTTTTGCAAAGTTCTTTTCGGGCGTTTTCTTGACAGATGTTCCACGTCTTGACGTTGATTATTTTCTGGGCAATAAACAGCAGCAGAGATGTACTGCGAACTATGTTCATATAAATGACATATCAGTGCAAGAAATTGAGGCAGGTATTAGGCGCCTAAAATCCAGAAGCTCTGTAGGACCGGATAATTTGCCGGCGTACGTCGTTAAAGGATGCATGCAGCAGCATGGTTCCTTTACTCTTTTTATTCAACTTGGCACTCTCCTCTGGAACATATCCGGACCTATTAAGGTCACGAGAGTTAAACCGATCTCTAAGACGAGTGACAATGTCAGTGTTGAAAATCACAGGCCCATAGCTGTTCTTTCGACACTTCCAAAGTTGTTCGAGTCTATACTGCACCGAGTGGTATCTCCCCAAATAAAGCCTTTTCTATGTGACACGAAGCATGGTTTCAGAGCGAATCTTTCCGTTAACTCTAATCTCCTGATCTTGGTTGACGAAATATCTGAGCGTCTCGACAGGGGTGTCCAGGTTGACGTTCTATATTTTGATTTTAAAAAGGCTTTCGATCGCGTAGATAACGACGTGCTGCTGGGCAAATTGGATGATAATGGTTTCTCTCCCAATTTGCTTACTTTCTTTTTGAGTTATCTACGTGATCGACAACAGTACGTTCGGCATGGATATTTTCAGTCTCAGCCGTATCACACTCGATCAGGCGTCAGTCAGGACTCGATATTGGGTCCACTCTTATTTGGGATACTGATAAATGACCTACAATCCGTTATTAAGCATTCCAAATGTTTGTTATATGCTGACAATCTTAAGCTGGTGTATGGGGTGGAACAGAAAGTGGACTGTGACTTGTTGCAGGAGGATGTCGCTTCAGTGGTCAGGTGGAGTGTCGAAAATAAATTACTTTTAAATGCTTCCAAGTGCTGTGAGTGTACTTTCAGTCGCGCATCTGCCCCTTTTCATGCCCAATACTTGCATCAAGGTGAGCCTATTGAACGTGTCTTCTCGGTTAGAGATCTCGGCGTAGTCTTTGACACTCGTTTCACCTTTCAGGAGCATATACAGTCACTCGCGGTTAGCTGCTTTCGGCGCCTAGGCTTTCTGATCCGCAACGTCAAAGACTTTAATGACCCTCGAGTCATAAAACTTGTATATATTGCTCTGGTGAGAAGCAAGCTGGAGGCTTCGTCACACATTTGGAACCCTTATGAGAACTCATACAATATTCTGTTAGAGAAGGTCCAAAAGGCTTTTTTAAAGGTTTCTATTTAAGACAATCTTTGGGTATTATCCTTATCTGTATCCGACCAAATTCTTACTCGGCTGTCTCGGTTTCAATTCGCTTGAAGTGAGGCGTAACTATAACTTGCTAGTCACAGTTTTAGTATTTTGCGGGGCGAGTCTGACTGCCCTGAATTAGTGGGTCGTGTGGTGAGGCTTTACGTCCCAGAAGTTGGTCGTATAACCCTCTGCCCTCGGGCGCGCGGGCTGCTCGCGGTTCCGGCGGCGCGCACCGTGTCGCGCAGGAACTCGCCGCTGCCCCGCGCACTGGCGTCTCTTAATGCGCTCCTGGCATCGGCACCAGAGTGTGACCTACTTTGCATGTCGATGGGCTCGATGGCTGACGTTGTGTTCAGAATGCTTGAGATTCTCCGAAAGGATTAATGCTAGACAGTTTAGTATTTATAAATAATGTATTTGTCTGTAGATTATAAATGTATGTATGTATGTAAACTCTTTATTGCACATAAAAATTAAAATAAAAGTACACAGAGAGGAGAACAAAGGCGAGCTTATCCCTAAAAAGGGATCTCTTCCCCTCTTAAATGTAATTATCTAAGTAGTTTAAGTTTCTCGGTGTATTGGTTTCACTGTAATGCCGTGTAAACTTTTTTTTTACAATTAATAAATACAATAAATAAATAATCAGTTCCGAATATTAAAATTCCAAAAACGAAACGCCTTTTTTTCATTTTCCAAATTATTATATGGTCAAACTTTTATTTACCATAATTTTATTTTGCCAGATGTTTTATAATCCGTTTTTATATTTGACAAATGATTCAAAATCCAACTGCATGAAATTCCGTAGGGTCATTTGCCAAACATATATTTATTCCGCAAAATCATTATCCCGCAAAGGTCAGGGGTACAAAAGGCGACCATACAATTATGTGTGGAGCGTAATATTCATTTTTTTGTTTAACCTCTTGTATGCCGGAAGTAAAAAAAACTGGATTCTAGTCTCGTTTGTTTTATAGTACCAATTTAACAAATTTAAAAAAAATACAAAAATATAGCCTTAAATCTGACGCTGATCCGCGTTCGCGGTATACGAGAGGTTAATGTTTCCCAAATATTTTATTAAATTTGCTATGTGGGTAGGGGGCTTTCTAGGTGGTTAATAAAAAAATAACTAACACAAAGGCTAACGCGGGAGGTTCGTATTAGCCTTTGAACCTAAATCTATCCGAGTCGCTTCCGCTCCGTACCGTCTTGCTCCCTCGCTTCGCTCGCTCGCTGAAAATTAAGCAATGTTGTCTTACTCTAATGTTAGGTAATCATCATCATCATAATCCCAGCCTATATACGTCCCACCAGGGCACAGGCCTCCTCTCAGAATGAGGATGAGATAGGTAATAAAAACAATACTTTCGGCTTTTCGTAACATTTAGGACCTAAATTTTAGGTGAAGTTATGGAAAAACATAAAATATGGATTTTAAAAAGTCGGTGAACCATTTTCGGATAAGTTACGTAGGTACATGAAATTCGAGTAAAGGAGTTTCTAAATATTGATAGGTTACCAATAGGTTAGTAGTCAAGTACAAGTACTTTGTCGCGGTAAACACGGTACAAGGACAGTTTGAAAATGTTTGAAATTAGTGACAGGTCTTTTGACTCTTGCTGTACATAAAGATCTTGATGAAAAAAAAATTGATTGAGAACACGTTAAAAGTAGCTACCAATGTTCAGTTAGTAATAGTATTGTTGTTTGCTATTACGGAGTTGTTGCGACATTTAATCTCTCCCTTTTTCTAAGTTGGTTAAAAATAGGAATCGCACTCACATCGAGAGGTCGTAGTTTAGCCGGGGCTCTCGATAGGGCTTGATACCGGGCCGTTCACACCGCGCCGGCGCAGGAAGCGGCGCCCCGCGGCAGTCGCCCGCGCCCTGCACTCCAGCGAACATGCGCCTGACCACCGCCGCGCTCGTCCTCGGGGCCCTCTTGCCTTGCCTCTGTTGTAAGTTAATCCTTCATTATTTTCTATTTAAAGCGAATTCCATTTATTTCATTTACTTTTGAAACACCTATGATATTTTTTCTTTTTATTTTGTTCCTATTCCTACTACGTTTATTACACAAAACCTATTTATAAGTAAAGAGTAAAACCTAATTTTTTGACATTACGAGTATTATTTCTTGAAATTATTACGACAAATAAATTTTATCTTTATAGCTATCTTACTCAATTATATATGTAACAACTTAGCCACTAACATTTACAAATGTTCATATCAATTTACAAAAACAAATCATGTCATAATTATAAAGTTATTTACATATTATCTACAGACATAATATTTGTCGCATCCTCCCAAAACTTATATTTTCTAGCCTTTTCTAAGGCTGCGCATCTGCCAGAGCTGTGCGAGGTCGAAAAAATCCACGTGCTTATAGGAAAGCTGCCCGAGCTGAACTAGGAAATGAAGTAGTCCTAATCCTATTGTTAGATTTTTCCCCGCACGCCGCTAAGTTACCCCTCACGGTTTTGGCCGACAGGTAGGTAGGTAGTAGGTAGATAATAAATGCCTTCATATATAATTTGTCATATTTTATATGAATATGTTCCAACGCAAATATTCAATATAAAAGGAGTTATGTTATAAGTAGTTATTAAAAAAAAATCAATAAATTAATGTTACTAAAACTTTTAGTAAAGACTCCTCTCAACAAAATATTTGATCGTGGCATTCACTCAACTATAAACCTTAGTAGCTCCTCCGTTCAGCATTCTTGAAAACACTTCTCGAACATGACTACGGATGAATTCCGAAGTAGAATTCAGACATAACCCATCTCTAAATAGGAACAAGCCTTGGAACAAGTAAGTTACGATACTTAGAGGACTAGGTCATACAAAAGACAATGAAAACGGAGTCCCATTTTTGCTCGCGATATGATTTAGATAAGTACCTCTAGGTGAAATTGTTAGGTATTAAGCAGAACTTTCTAACGATCTACTAATAAAGACTTTATGTATCAGTTAATTGCAACCGACTGAGGGGATTGTCCTTTTCAACGGCGACATATTTTATCTTTTGTGAAAAGAATGAGTCCCACACATCACAAACAGGGTCATCATCTTTAACCCCGCTTCACAAACAAGTTCTTTGTACGCTGTTCTAAATGTTAAATCGATAAGACAACGATATCGTAAACACCAAAAAGGAATGAAGTACCTAAGGCATGATAAACCTTGAAATAATGATTAAAACCATTACAAGACGACTTTGTATAACTTCATAAATATTTATATCATAGTTATTGAGGTACAAGGAAATAAGTTACCAATAAATTCATACCAGCAAAACTTGCTTAGTACATCCAATATATTGATAGCTATTTTTCAAATAATATTTTTTTTATTATGAGAGGGAGGTTTTGTTATGGAAAATGGTCACCACCACCCATAAATGTCAACAACGTTAATACGTTCTTGAGAGGACGATAATGGTTTTGTTGTATGAGGACAAGCAATGGCGCAGCACATGTATGTATTAGTAATGTCAATTTATTAAAAGGTAAACTCGCCGTCCCGCGATGGTCAATGCATTAATTAATTATAGATCTATCAATCAATAAAACCAATGAACTGGAAAGTAGATGACTCAGTAAGGCAGTTTGTGACGTGCTTTTAGAATTTAAATAAAAAGAAGCAACGTTCAAAATAAAAAACATAGTTTAAGCAGGCACTCGATTTTATCCTTTGTAGCAAACATCACCATAATGAAATAGTTTATTTACGTTAAAAATGGGTAGGTATGTATTATAATCGTAAATATGTATTAACTTTAATTTACATGGCCCTCCGCCAGTCTGCCCTCACATACTGTCTGTTAGCATGGGGTGGTGTCGCTAAAACCACTCTGCGAGTACTGGAGACTGCTCAAAGAGCAGTTCTAAAGATCATGCTAGGTAAACCTCATAGATTTCCAACAAACGAACTTTATTATGTAGCCAAAGTATTACGAGTGCACCAATTATTCATCTCAAAAGTAAATAACTAAGCACCGTAATCCACAAAATAAATTAAGTGTCTCTTCGAAACATTTCGCGACCCTTACCAAACAACGCAGATACAAGATCCCAATCCCGACTATTATAGGTCAGTCAACCTTTGCAATGATTTGCCGCCTTACTCCCTTCGTATATTTACAATAAAGCATGAAACCAAATACAATATGAAGAATTTGTCTTACAAAAAGCTAAAGAGAAGTTGAGTGTTGGCTAATGAAATGAGTCTAGACTATGATGAAACTGAGGACATAATTGCAGCCTGTAATTATTTATTTTAGGATTTATTTACTTACCTAAATGTTTCAACTTAGTAAGGTATCAAAATCCGAAAGACCGAATGTATTAAAATATCGAATTGATGAAAAGACCGGTAAGTAAATTAATTTTCTGAAACCGTAATTTTTTTAAGATTGTTATAAAACTAATCTAACCTACCTTTTTTTTTTTTACTTGGGGAAATCCTCATGGATACCCACCGTCCTCGGGGGAGGACGATGGGTTATGTCAGACTCCTACTGACTAAAACCCCACGGTGTTCCCTCTCTCCGCTTAGATAGGGGCTACGGGAACGGTTACGCCATCCGCGGCCCCCATCGGCGGTTGCCCATGCGGGCCCACCTCTGTTTAAGGCGCTCCGGAAACACCTGGAGCGCCGTACAACCTCGGGACATCTTTGGCAGGTGACGGACCCCCCGATCCACCACCCGATGTCCATCTGATGGAAGCGGGGAAAGCTCGCCTCACTGGGGCCAGGAAAAGACCCAAGGAATCCTTGGGCCACCCGGGGCACTCAGGCCCCGGGATACTTTTCCTCCAGGAGGCCCCCGGAGCTACCCCACACCACACCAGACCACACCTCGGCCGCAGAGGATAGGGCAAGCGGCGCACCGCAATACCGACATGCCTCTTCCTCTGCGGCCCCACTAGTGCCGTTTCGACGGAACGGCCCCGCCAGCTCGCAGGGGGTAAGGAGAGTGGCGCACCGTAATACCAACACGCCTCTCCCCCTGCGATCCCTCCACGGCCGCAGAAGATAGGGAGAACGGCGCACCGTAATACCGGCACTCCTCTTCTTCTGCGGTCCCACCTGCAGGCGCGTCCGCAGCGGACTTGTTCAGCCCGCTGGTAGCGCCCTCCTCGGGCCAGCTGGCGACCCCAACAGTCCGGCTCTGGTTGCCTCTTAGCTTCACCGTGGATAACCAATCCACGGTTACTAAGCCCCCCCGCCACGACAAGGCGGGCAACCCTCGGGGGGGGGGGGTAATCTAACCTACCTAATGGGTTCTATATGATGCCGTTTTAATAAATCCTGAGAAGTTATTTTAATACATTCGGTATTTTGTATTTCGGTGTTATAAATCAAAATATTTCTTATAATTTGTGGTAAATTATATTAGGACTAACTATTCACCTAAGTATTTTAGGTACCTATGCATGCACCTACCTATGCACCTTGTACACCGTCTGACTACTTCGAGAGCTCCTAACCACGCACATACAAAACAGCAGAGTCTCTGCGTCATATACATAAGTATTAAGCACAATATAAAATATGCTTACCGTTTGTTGCTAATTATACCTAACTAGGTAATATAAGTAATAATAAATATCACGGGACAATTCACACCAATTGCCCTGGTCCCAAAGTAAGCTAGGTAAAGCTTGTGTTATGGGTACCAGGCAACGGATAAACATACTTATATAGATAGATAGATACTTAAATACATATTAAACACCCAAGACCCGAGAACAAACATTCGTATTTTTCATACAAATTTCTGCCCCGACACGGGAATAGAACCCGGGACCTCGAGCTTCATAGTCAGGTTCTTTAAAGCTGCGTACGGACTGCGCGCACATTACGCGTACCTGCCCTACGCTAGCCCGGGTACGCGTGTCCTGGAACGCCATGTCCGTACGCTATGTACGCGTACACTGTACGCGTAGCTGCAAATACGGACATGGCGTTCCAGGACACGCGTACCCAGGTACGCGTACCCGGGCTCGCGTAGGGTACGCGTAATGTGCGCGCAGTCCGTACGCAGCTTAACCACTAGGCCATCTGGTCGTCAACATGACCACTTAGTAGGTACGGAAATCGCCCGTAGAACTGACGGCCGATGGGGCCGAAACGTTCTCGAGTGGTGTCCGCGGACCGGAAGACGCAGGGTAGGTAGGCCTCCAACAAGATGGAGCGACGACCTAGTGAAGGTAGTGGGAACGCATTGGATGCGGATGGCGCAGGGCCGATCTGTTTGGCGAGCCTTGGGGGAGGCCTATGTTCAGCAGTGGACGTCTTTCGGCTGAAATGATGATGATGAGTACGGAAATTAAAGATTGAACCGATAATGTCTGAGCTGCTACGGATCGATACGACTTTAATAATGATTGCTGCTGAGATACCTTTTTGCAGCAGGATGCACCGGGGTGATCCTCACTCAACACCCACCTCCCTTCTTCAGGCCAGAAACGCAAGAGCACACGAGGAGGTTACCCGTTCGATATGCACCCCACCGTTTGAGATTAGGAAACGAACACCTTGTAAAAACGTGCAATATATTTTATGCCCGCAATAGGTACCAATAGTAGGGGAGTCCAAGAGGGGATTTGTGAAGTTACTCGAGCGCGGCAGATTAATATGAGTATACGGGGGAAACCCTTTACCCTCTAGAGTACCCCCATTGAATATGAGCACTTCAAGCGGGGGATTTGCCTGCCTGTCAAAAAACTTAGTAAATAAAACAGATTCTTTGAAATATTCGATCGCGTCAGATTTTGATAATTTGATACTCCAGCGTGCCACTGATAATAAATGTATGATAATCTGCCACTTTGCATGGTGGGGGTGGCCATACGGAAGGGTGCGCGTCAGGTTTTCATAGCGGATGTTAATTCCAAAGACTGACGATTTGGAAGTGAAACGTGCATTGTTCTGCTAATAATTAACCCACCTTATATTACTTAATCTGACGCGCTCGAGTATTTTAAAGAATCAATTTTTTTTACTAAGTATTTTGACGGGGTGCCCTAGGCAAACCCCCCCACATGGAGTGCTCATATTCAATGGGGGTACTCTAGTATAAGGTATCCCCCCGTATATTAATCTGCCGCGCTCGTGTAACTTCACAAAACCCCTCTTGGGCTCCGTACGACAATGGTGCTGCTGCACTGCAAGCTAGTCGCACCTGGCACGAGGATGATTTCTATTAGAAACTACTATTTATATGAACCCATATTTTATTGAAGCCGTGGTGGCCTAGGAAGCCGTGGTGGCCTAGTGGTTTGACCTATGGTCTCTCAAGCAGAGAGTCGTGAGTTCGAGTCCGGGCTCGCACCTCTGAGTTTTTCGGAATTTATGTGCAAAATTACATTTGTAATTTACCATGAGCTTTACGGTGAAGGAAAACATCGTGAGGAAACCTGCATACACCTGAGAAGAAATTCAATAGTGTATGTGAAGTTCCCAATCCGCACTGGGCCCGCGTGGGAACTACGGCCCAAGCCCTCTCATTCTGAGAGGAGGCCTGTGCCCTGCAGTGGGACGTATATAGGCTGGGATGGATAGATATTTTATTACAACAGCATGTTATCATTACGCGCAGTTGTCAACACTTTGATAACTTTATTTTGTTTATATCTACCGCACATCCGACCCGCATCTGAAACTTCCGGCATTTTGTATCACTTTTGTAACTTAATAATGAATAAAAAACCCGTCTAGTACATGTCGGGCACACGCAATGTAGGATTCCGTACTAATATTTGGTAAATGTACAGTATAATAAAAAACCGGCCAAGAGCGTGTCGGACACGCCCAAGGTAGGGTTCCGTAGCCATTACGAAAAAATCAAGTAATATTTTTCTAAGGATTTCGTATGTGTACGGAATCATCCAAGTTTAGGTATGTTTTATACCTTAGGCTACTATTTACTCTTAAACTACAAATAATTTCCAAGCAATCTTAGCCGCTATAATTTTCCTAGTAAATTTGATATATTTACTACCATTCTGAATTTTTTCAAATTTTTCCACCCAAAAGTTTAGATTTTAGAGGGGCGGGGACGGTCGATTTTAATGAAAATTTTCACTTTAAAGTTGAATATTTCGCAAACAGATCACTGAATAGAAAAATCATGTTAGCAACCCCGCAATGGTTGACCATCCAACGATACCCCACACTATAGGGTTAGTCGAGAAAAAAAAAATCACCCCCCCTTTACGTCTATAGGAGGTACCCTAAAAAAAAATTATTTTTTATTTTACCACTTTGTTGGCGTGACTGATATGTATATTCATGCCAAATTACAGCTTTCTAGTACTAACGATCTCTGAGCTTAGCCGAGGACGGACAGACAGACAGACAGACATGGCGAAACTATAAGGGTTCCTAGTTGACTACGGAACCCTAAAAATGCTTGCAATGGCGGTTAAATTACAACAATCTTAGTTAAGAAATATTTTTTTACAAAAACTTAAAAACTGCTCAACTGATTAAGTTAAAAATAATTTGCCTAAAAAGTTTTTATTAAGTTTAACTTACGTGATTTTTTTCATATTTTTTAGACGTGCGGTTCAAAAGTTAGAGGGGGGACACATTATTTTGAACTTTCGGAGTGAATATCTCTTAAAATATTCACTTTGTCAAAAAATAGTTTTCGAAAACCCCTATTTATTTTCAAATACCTATCCAATGATACTCCACACTATAGGGTTAGTCGAAAGAAAAAATCACCCCCACTATGCGTCTATGGGAGGTACCCTAAAAAAATTTTTTTTAGTTTTTTTTATGTAATCACTTTGTCGGCGTGACTAATATATATATTCATGCCAAATTACAGCTTTCTAGTACTAATAGTCTCTGAGCTTAGCCGCGGACGGACAGACAGACAGACAGACGGACAGACATGGCGAAACTATAAGGGTTCCTAGTTGACTACGGAACCCTAAAAAGCCGTCTAGTACATGTCGGGCACACGCAATGTAGCATTCCGTACTAATATTTGGTAAATGTACAGTATAATTTTCTTCAAATTAACTCGTAAACTTGTAAAATTTAAACTTAGCTCTGATAATTAACCGACTTCAAAAAAAGGAGGAGGTACTTTTCCTTTTAAATTCGTTGTTTTTATGCTACCTGCTGTACCTACCTAATGCCGTGTTTTTTTTCGTATCCAAAAACAACTCTTGATACTAATACACATTCGCATTTTTAAGTTTGAAAGCTTTTCTTCATTAATTTCTTATGCTACTTTGTCGGCGTAACTATTACGTAGAGCACAATGCCAATTACAATTTTTAGTACCTACCTAGCTGTTAAGAATCTCTAAGCTAATTAAGCTTCGGACAGACACACACGGGTAAACTATACGGGTTTCGTTTTTCAAGAAATAAATAATAAGGTTGAAATAAAAAACATAGATCTTTTTATTTTTCAGTGACATGGGCCTGTGAACCGGACCAAACGCAGAGTGGGTGCAAAATATTTGGGTCATCCTGCACTTGCGGGTACGGCTGTAATTCGGAGTTCATATTTAGATCGCGCCGCGCGTGTTTGAACGCATTAAAAGGTATTATAAATTTTATTGAGGATAACTTAGAAAATTAAATGTTTAATTATATAAAGAAGTGAAGAAAAGAGCGGAACGTAGAATATGCTGGAAATTACTCCACCAACAAGAGCCTAGCTCTTAGGTAAATTATTATGATGAAGAACTAGAATAATTAGATCTCCCCGTTTTCTTGTTTTAAATTATATTGCAAATTTTAATGTAGCTATTGTGTACTTACTCAATGTTCAATGTATTAAATTTGGCACTTTATGAGTATTTCGATCAGCATAGACAAACTTACAGCATCAGATATCCTAAGTAGTACCAAATGCTCTACCTGACTGTATTAGAAATAGAAAAAACGACTGTCATTTTGCCTATTTACATTTTGGTAGATATTGAAAAGGGATATTTAATTTTATTTTAATTTTCTCGAGTCTTTCAGATTTACGAATTCTGCTAGTATTTTTTACACTGCCTTTGGTCTGTTATGACTTGGATGGATTTGTCCAAAAAGACGATTAAGAACTTCATCACTTGAATCAACCTGTATTTTTAATAGTTAGGTGATTCACGTAATAGACATTATCATTTATTCATACAATTCATTCGGGCCAGCTTTCGTTTTTTCTTTATATACAACATAGACTTGTCTTGCGTTTGACCACAATCACGCCTGATGGAAAGCAAAGATGAGGTCTACGAGATGGAGCACGCTTGCCTAGTAAATGGTCATAACCGACCGTATACATAACGAATTTAAAAGGAAAACTATCACAATATATTAAAACTTTAAGTAACCAATATTGAATATTTTCCACATATTAGTGCGGAACCCTATAATACCTACTGCGCGTGTCCCAACTCGCACTTGGCCAGTTATTTTTAAATTTTAATTTTAATAAACTGTTTACGTTGAAAATGTGTCTTAAATGATGTTTTTTGTGAACCCAGATCGAAGCTCCAACGTTTGTCAGAGAATGCCGTGTGTGACAGGGATTTGCATACAAACCACACAAGATCCGGGGTACACTTGCAAATGTGAGGGGACTGGATTTTACGGACAACGCTGTGAAAGAGGTTTCTAAAACAATGATTACAAATTCAACTTTATGCTAAATACTTACCTACGAAACGTCGCGAATTGCACTCTTTTTTGCTAGTACCTACCAGTGGCGCGGCGTGAAAATTATTGCAAGTAAAGCCGGAGCAAAAAAAAACAAAAACGTATCCATTTATCCTCTTCATGAAAAGCAGTGCAGTAATAGAATAGAAGAGTTTGGTTACTTCGAAAGTTTAGTCAACCCGGGGGAATCGAGTAGTTAGTACCCTTCGCCACTGTTAAGTATTAAACATAAGCTTGCAATGGCAAAATAGCCAGAAGCCACGGCCCCTTTTATAATATTACATAGTAAAATAATATGTACATATTACAAATTTAATATGTATATTTATTAATAGGCCATCACGGTTTCTCTTGTGTTAGTTTAAAATTTACCACGAGCTTTACAGTGAAGGAAAACATCGTGAGGAAACCTGCATACACCTGCGAAGAAATTCAATGGTGTGTCTTAATTTCCCAATCCGCACTGGCCCCGTGGTGCCCTGCAGTGGGACGTATATAGGCTGGAATGATGATGATGATTTATTAATATATATATCTTACTAGCACATATTTGGATTTGGACCCATGTTAGGTAATTAATAATATCTAGAGTCCTGCCTGACTAACACGACAATCAAAGTAAATAAATATGCTTATTGTTAGAAGCAGTTGCTATTACTATAAAATGAAAAAAAAAGTATAAGTAAGAATGTATAAAATATAAGCACTTCTGATGTTAGTAATTGCAATATAATTAGGTCCTTTACCTTCCTCTGACCCTTGCCGGTCCACCGGGACCCAGACCCTTTTAGGTCGTCATAAAATCTAATAGACTAAGAGCCGGGCATCGCAAAGACTTCCCGTCAACTAACGAGACGCGATCAATCACTAAGCTTCCCACTAGTTTTCAGAAAGTTAACGTTACCCATCGAGTAGTAGCAAATTAAACATATTTTTTATAAATGTGTCAGTCATTATTACTTATTGAATCAAAATGTTTCAAAGCGGCATAAAAGTAACAGGAACAATTTATTTTTCAGCATGCCCCACCATCCCCATGCGCGGTCTGGAGTTCCCCCACGAGTGCGTGGTCATCTGAAGCGTGTCACTCTTTCTTTATGTACTTACGACTACCGAAAATATTATAAATTGTTACGTCATGTAACTCTGTAAATTAAAAATTATACCTAATTTGTTTAGTGTTAAGCAGATAAATAAAGATTTAGAAAATTTTAATCATGTTTTTTCCTTCATAGGTAGGTATTTGATTTGTTTGAAAAGCTTAAAGTGCTTACTTAGTTTACTTCATTTTTGACTAACTTACTACGTATTTTTACTACGTAGATAAGCATAATGTTTCTGGATTACCAATAGCGCTCCTACACTGCATCTCACCCGACTCCAGGCAAAGACGATCCCAAGTAGCAGTATACCTATTTAGTGCAATTTATGAGAAATCATATTTTTTTTTATTAGGTATTAAATGGTAGGTACAATCAATGTCTTGCCAAGGTAAATAATTATGTACTTTACCAAGGGATCAATAGTACATTGTACAAGAGAGCATAAAACGAACCATTTTACCCGAGACGCCGAGAGTAGATAGACACGTCGAGGAGAAAATGGGTTTAATGCTCGAGTTTTACACGCTGTTTTTCACTTCGATTGCAATGAAATTAAACAGCAACATTTGAAATTAAATTTACAAGCTCTTATCTTTCACGCATTGCAATTTCTATAATAATGTAATAGATTTGCCTAGTTTTATTAATTTCGTAATATAAAACACCTTCAAATTCAATTTAATTTCTACTGTTTGTGGCTGATTGCGGCTGATTGCATTGGTTTTAGACGAAAATTTTACTTTTTGCACGAGAGCATGAAAAACTATTTTTCTCAAAGATGCAATGAAATGTTAACTTTACGTTCCAAATAATAGGCCGGGACGCATCACGTTGCGGGCGCGGTTAGAAGAGTGCTATGTAATGGATTTTCAAACAGAATTGCAGGCCTAGGCCGGGAAAGCGATCGTCTATTGTTTCAGGGGTTTCATGTGACACAGCATCATGACGTTTATAGGTCTGTGGCATTATGGCATTCAGCCCTAAAAAAACATAAGCAATTGTTGATTTCTTTGCAATTTTAATTACTTGAAGTTTTCTATTTATTTCATTGCATGTTTGAGAAAAGCACTATACAAGCCTCGGCCAGAACAGGGGTTGCCGGCCTCTGCAGTAATGTACTATTATGCAGCAGCAGCAGTCTCTCGGCATAAAGAACAACTTTACGAGCATAAGAAGTGGAAAATATGTATACAACGGGAGGGACAATCAACTTTTAAACCGACGTTTTTGGCGTCTCCTGCGTTACCAAAATTGACTCTGGCGTTACCAAAAAATCGTACTTCCAACAAGATATTTCACGGTTTAATAGGTTAAACTTACGTAGGATAGCATGTATTCATGCTATTCATCTATTAAATTACAGAAAAAACATGTTTACTTACAAAAATCTGCAATTGTTTGAAAAAAGTCGCGGACAGATTAGTGTCGGTTTAAAAGTTGATTGGCCCGGGAACGTATCAAAATATATAATGTTTAAAACGAATAATGGACGAAATACATAACGGCCATTATGTAAACTAAAATTTTCTATGAAACTATTGATTAAACGAACTTTTTTAAACGTGTAATCTACAGATTGGTTTAGGTTAGGTTAGGTTTATTTTATGAAAATCCTGTAAAGTTGAGAAGTTCCAAGAAAATTGCGTTAATATCAAATGACCGATTATGTAAGTATTTCGTCCATTATTATTTTTAAACTTTATATATTTTGATATGTACCCATATAGGTACAACTATGCCGTTGCGTGAATGCCTGGGAGCAAGTTGGCACCTGTGACCCGCCATTCACGATGGAAGAGCTAATTACTGCGAGTAGGTCCTTTAACCCGAAAAAGGCTCCGGGCGAGGACGGCTTTACAGCTGACATTTGCTTTCGCGCTATAGGTAGTCATCCGGAGCTTTTTCTCACGTTTCTAAACAAATGTCTGGAGCACAGTTACTTTCCAGTTGCGTGGAAAAGGGCGGTAGTTGTTATTTTGCGGAAGCCTGGCAGGAGTGACTACACAGTCCCAAAGTCGCACCGGTCAATTGATCTCCTTTCAGTACTTGGTAAGACGTATGAGAAGATGTTGATGGCTCGTCTCAAGTTCCACCTGTTGCCTAGAATTAGCCCCCGCCAGTATGAATTCATGCCACAGAGGAGCACCGAAGGCTCCCTCTGTAACTTAATGCAGCACATCCGTAGTAAGTTGGACGAAAAGAAGAATGTAACTATAATATCTTTGGATATAGAGGGAGCCTTCGATAGCGCTTGGTGGCCAGCGATTAGAGTCCGACTGGCGGAGGAAAATTACCCGTGGAACTTGAGGAGGGTCATCGACAGTTACCTCAAAGACCGAGAGGTGGTAGTACGTTATGCAGGGGAACAGCATGCGAGGAGAACTGAGAAGGGCTGTGTTCAGGGTTCCATTGGGGGTCCCATAGTGTAGAACCTCTTGATGGACCCTCTATTGAAAAGTTTACAGGGCAGAGGTGACTTTTGTCAGGCTTTCGCAGACGATGTGGTTTTGGTCTATGAGGGAAGTACGTCTCATGAAATCGAGAGACGAGCGAACTCTGCTCTTGAACATGTTCGGTTGTGGGGTGTCGGAAACAAGCTTAAGTTTGCCTCGCACAAGACCAGTGCCATGGTTATAACGAGGCGGCTTGTTTACGATACCCCGCGGCTGACCATGGGCGGAGTGGAGATCGGCTTGACAAAGGAAATCAAGCTACTCGGTGTTACTATAGACCATAAGCTTACATTTAACTCCCATATCGCGAATGTATGCTGGCGAGGGCGGCTAAGGTAAATTGGGGACTCCATCCTGAGATAGTCCGGACCATTTACGTGGCCGCCATTGAGCCGGTTGTGCTGTATGCCGCGAGTGTTTGGGCGCCGGCTGCGGAGAAAATAAAGTCTAAAAAGCAGTTTGCAACTTTGCAACGCGGAATTGCACAGAAGCAGTGCGGTGCCTACCGCACTGTCTCCTTGAACGCCGCACTGCTGCTGGCGGGGATGCTCCCCCTCGACCTCCGAGTCCGAGAGGCGGCTACGTTGTACGAAGCCAAGAGGGGAGTACCTCTTTGGGAGCTGGGCGACAGGGAGGTGGAGCGGATGGCACCCGCGCTGTAGGCGCTCCATCCGGCAGACCGCATGAATTTAGATTTTGTCAGCCTACATGATCAGGAGACACTAGACCGGAACAGTGATTACGAAGTCCATATATTCACAGATGGCAGCAAATTAGAGGGCAGGGTCGGGGCTGCATTGTCCTTATGGAAGGGCGGCAGGGAGACCATGACCCGTAAGCTCGCTCTGCCATCATACGGCACGGTCTATCAGGCGGAGCTCTTGGCTCTGTGTGAAGCGACTCAGGCTGCGGTTAAGAACAATGCGTCGTCCTTTGGAGTCTACAGTGACTCTAAAGCTGCCCTCCAGACTGTTACTAATCATCAATGTCGCCATCGTTAGCGGTTAAAGCAAGGGAGAATATTAAGACACTTGCTTTACAGAACAAGAAATTCTCCCTGCACTGGATAAAGGCACATGTTGGAATGGAGGGTAATGAAAGAGCCGACCAGCTGGCCAAGGAGGCCGCTTTGGGCTTCAAAGGACGACCACATTACGACCTCTGTCCGGTTTCACACGTCAAGCGTATCATTAGGTTGGGAACGCTTGAGGTGTGGAACCACAGATATGGAACGGGTGACACAGGCTCGACAACTAAGCTTTTCTTTCCTGATGCGAGAGAGGCGTACGGGATGGTACGAAAACTTAAGCCGCGTGGTACACTTACGAAAGTTCTAACGGGGCACGGTGGGTTCTCAGAGTACCTGAACCGATTCAAGTGTAAAGAGGACCCATCGTGCTCCTGTGAACCGGGAGTGCCGGAGAGTGTTATTCACGCGGTTGTGAGTTGCCCGATACATGCTATGGATAGACTTAACTTGAAAAATATAATAGAGTTAGATTTAACACTTGAAAATTTAAAACATATAATGAAAGGAAGACATGGGGATGTATTCCTCAAATACTGCATTAAAATAGCTAACAAATTGATTAATAAAAACAAAAATAGGTAGAATGTATATGCTGTCTAAATATAATGAGGTATATTTTATGATTAGCATACAAGAATACCTACTGTTGTAAAACTGTAATTAGTTAATGTCAGTAAAATACTTTGTAAGTAATAAATTTAAGATAGTTAATAAGAGAAATGGAATGTAAAACCATAGCATATTCCAATGTTGACCTCAGTGTTAACGAGTTGTTAAAAATTGCAATTAGTGTATAAGATATAGATAAGATAGTATTGTAATAGATGTAAGAAAATTGTACTGTACTTAAATAAATAAAGGGATAAGTTTGTGTTTCGGGACCCTCTCCCCTCCTGATTATAGAATGATAAAGAGGACAGCTCATATTTGATATGATGGCATGATAAAGAAAGATGAAAGAAGAAATTAAAGCCATGTATGTTAATAAAAGTTGTCAAAGCGTTGAAAGTCCGAATTTCTATGTTTGACAACTTTTATATCAAGCTAACAGTTTTATTCTTAAAAAGCTTTACACAATAATATAAAGAACACTGTTTTACAAGCGCAAATACCATATGAAGTTAAACAGTTACACCGTTTACCCACAATAAATTAAAACCTGAAAAAATTTTGAATTTCGCGCCTAGAGCGTGCCGTTCCACCTTGAAGCGAAATTTTTAAGCACCGTATACATTTGGCGGGAACTGATCAGTCTTTATTGGTCAATGGACGCCGTCACAATGCTCTCATTGGTCAGTCTCTTCCTAGTGTTGCAAGATACATAAAAGCGAAAATTGTCCATTACCGCCATCAATATAAACAATTCTGTAATTATTTTGAACAGAGCTTAGATTTATTTAAAACATTGTTTCAATAATATGAAATTTAAAAAGCTTCTATAAATTCTAATTTGAACCAATAAATTTTATCAGTGGCATTGGCCACCACTGGAACGACGTCATTTTAACACCACTGGAACGACGTTAATTTCATCAGTGCTGCCAACTTTCGCTATAAAAAAATAGTATAGTAGATTTTTACTCGACTCTCAGCGCGACTTAAGTATCTATTCTAGCGACGAGTGTGAGATTTATTTAGAGAGTTTCGGATTAGGAGTCGATAGTTTTTTTTACACAGCCATTTCGTGAGTGCTGGAGTGTACATAGACTAACGAGGACGAAGTAAGCCAAAAAGGATATGGGATGACGATTTTAGTGCGTATGCTAGTGTTTGGTCTAGGTTTGCGCCCGATCGGTAGTTCTGGTGATTAAGGGGAGAGGGCTTTTTCCAGCACTGGGACACTGTACTAAAGCCCATATAGGTACTTAATAAAGGTACTTCACCGTGATACAGTTTAACTAGTACAGGGAGTAAAATTAATCATTAATTACTACAAGTATAAACCTTCAACTTACCCACCACCTTTAGTATTAAGGTTAAAAAATGTACTTACTGTAATTTGTAAAATGTTTGTTGTTGTTGGTGAAATAAAGTTATTATTATTAACAAAAAAAAAATATCTAGCGCACGATCACTCGTAATCGCATTCATCTATACCTATAAAACAGTACCGTGACTGACTGACTGACTGACTGACAGACAACGCACAGCCTAAACCACTGGGGCTAGAGACTTGAAATTTGGCACACATGTACCTTGAGTATTCTAGATGTGCACTAAGGAAGGATTTTTCGAAATTCCCACGGGATAGGGAAATATCTCAACTTTCTTTGTTTATTTGTTTGTAGCGGAATCTCTGAAACTATTAAACCGATTTTAAAAATTCTTTCAGAATTAGAAAGCTACACTATCCTTGATTGACATAGCTTACTTTTTATCCGGGAAAATACAAAATTCCCACGGAATAGTAATAAATTAACTCAATTTCGGGGCTGATTTTAAAAATTCTTACACTTTATGTGATATGACTATCCCCGATTGACAAAGGCTACTTTTTATTCGGGAAAATTCAAAATTCCCTCGGGATAGAAAAATTTGAAATCAACTTTGGGGCTGATTTTAAAAATTCTTTCACCAATAGTAAGCTACTGTATCCTTGATTGACACAGGGTACTTTTTCCGGGAAAACGCAAAATTCCCAGGGGATAGAAATAAGTAAATTCAACTTTGGCACTGATTTTAAAAATTCTTTCATATAATACGATATGACTATCCCCAATTGACATAGGCTACATTTTCTTCGGGAAAATACAAAATTCCCACGGGATAGAAAAATTTGAATTCAACTTTGGGGCTGATTTTAAAAATTCTTTCACCAATAGTAAGCTACAGTATCCCTGTTTGACATAGAGTACTTTTCTCCGGGAAAAAGCTAAATTCCCACGGGATAGAAATAAGTAAATTCATCTTCGGCACTGATTTTAAAAATTATTTCATATGATTTAATATTGACATAGGCTACTTTTTTTTCGGGAAAATGCAAAATTCCCGCGGGATAGAAAAAAACTGAATTCTACTTCGGGACTGATTTTGAACATTCTTTCACCAATAGTAAGCTACAGTATCCCTCATTGACATAAAGTACCTACTTTTTCCGGGAAAATTCAAAATTCCCGCGGGATAGAAATAAGTAAATTCAACTTAGGGGCTGATTTTGAAAAATATTTTACAATTTGAAAGCTACAATATCCCTGATTGACATAGGCTACTTTTCTACGGGAAAACGCAAATTTCCCGCAGGATAGAAATAAATAAGTGAATTGCACGTGGGAGCTGATTTTTAAAATTATTTCACTAATTAAAAGCTACACTGTCTCTGATTTTCAAAATGTTTTGACAGTTATTTCTATCGCGCGGTATGCTGTACACTTTCCCGGGATAGAATGTTGTTGTTTCAATCAGGCTTCCTCCCAGAACGAGAACACTTGGGCCTTAGTTCCCACTTGGGCCCAGCGCGATTTGTACAATGCGGGTGTATACCATTGAATTTCTTCTCAGGTGTGTGCAGCTTTTCTCGCGATGTTTTCCTTCACTGTAAAGCTCATGGTAAACTTCAAATGTAATTTAGCACACGAATTCGGAATAACTCAGAGGACCAAGCCCGGGCTCAAACCCATGACCCTTTGCTTAAGAGACCATAGGTCAAACCACTAGGCCACCGCGGCTTACCGGCTTTAGAATTCACTTATTCAAATTCCGCGGGAACTTTACATTTTCCTGGCATTACCCTATGTGTTAATCCACGTAATAAACTACCTGTGTGCCAAATTTCATGCAAACAACTCTAACGTTATTGTCTTCGCGTACGAAGTCGCGGGCAAAAGCTACTCATTTATATAACTTATATGGCGTTACCTATACCCTCTATTGTTTTCAAAAACTCTCCTCCAAAGAATCGCCTTACAAATTTACTTTGACTGCTTGACTCGTTCCACCCTTGGGCCGGGCGGCTCGCTCACGGAATTGCTTTACCTATTTAACGCGTTCTGGCGACTTTTGGCATTGAGGCTAGCCATTCGGATTTAATAAATATGACAACACTGCATTTCATTTGTCAGATTATCAGCTACGTAGTATATGAATTTGTGTGTGTGATGCTGATGAGTGTTCTTGGTTCTTATCTAGTTATTGGTCCTACTGTCACTGTCACCGTCACGTCAACTACACTGCTTCAGTTAAGTTGCGTGTGCTTGCTGAGATGTGGATAAAACCCGAGTAACGTAACTACGAGCAAGTACTTTTATTGTACCTGATATTTCTTTAACTTATAACACACTTCAGGGGCAACGTGAGTATTTGGTCTTTTATAAAAACATATTTTTAATTTGTACACAAGCGTATATTATCAATATTTTGCAAAGTCATAAGCCAAACAGATGCCATTTCCGCGAGTCTATTGTCTTTGTTTAATTTTGTGATAAACAATATTTAAGTCGTAATGTTCTTCAAATGTGAATATTATGTAATTAATAACTTCTGTTCAAGTATGAACATACAGACGAATTTACTGCTAATTTATACCTCCATTTCTATCTACCTGCTTCAAGAACTTTTTAAAAATTCTTTATAATTATTTTTCTAGCTAGTAGCTGTTTCACAATGGCATGGTCAGGGTATCAGAGGTTTTTAGCTGTAATGATGGTAGTCACAGGATCCATCAACACATTGAGCACAAAGTGGGCTGACACAGTGCAGGCAAAAGGGTCTGATGGCCAAGTCAGAACTTTTGAGCACCCTTTCCTACAGGTATTTATCAATTATTTCTGGTAGTGTCCTATTTGTAACCACTCCAACATTAGATTATTTAATAATTAATGATATGATATGTACAGTTGTGGCCCACTAATTAAGAACAAACACATTTCATATAACTAGATAAAGTGGACGTAATTTAACAAAAAGGATCCGAACTACTGACATTTTCTTCTTTAATTTCTCTTATTGGTGCTGAAACTAGATCCAAAATCAAAAAGCGACTTGTTGAGGGTTGGATCCTTTTCATTAAAGTATGTCCAAGTATAGACAGCTATAATTTGAATAATGCAGCCCAAATTAAGGAAATTATTATTAATAGAAGCTTTGTCATGAATCCAGGAACCAGTAAAATGATTCTATACTCATACTTTAGTTTGTGAACCCATTTATAACTGATAAGAATACAAACTTATTATAAGTTTAATTATATTATTTCTGGCACTCTAATTAGGAACAGTGTGTTTGAATCCTTGTATTTTCCAAAACAATTGAATAGAACCAGCATGTCAATTGGCTTTTTCTATGTCTTGACTATTCTGTTATTATTACGTACTGAGAAAATTGCTGCTAAAACTTGTTTAAATTAACTTTATAAATACTCTAATTGAAAAATAAGTAACAAATATGTATAAAAGTTTCTCTATGGATATGAAACTTAGCAATTTTACAAGATCTATATGTATTACAAAGGCTGTTCATAATTAGTGGGCCACAACTGTAATTATTACTGGTATGTTTCAGGCTTCAGCTATGTTCTTAGGTGAAATGCTGTGCCTTCTAACATTCAAACTCATTTACTACAAGACTCGTAACACGGGGGGCCATCAGCTGACGGAGGGCAATCAAAACTTTAACCCCTTTATTCTCATGCCAGCTGCTATGTTTGATTTAGTAAGTCATATTATTATTAATAACATTGTAGATACATATCTTGGTAGTTCACTGTAGGTAGGGTCAAGGTCATAAGCAGAGGGCGGAATTGCTCATGGCAAAAATCAAACGTCAATAGAGTTGGAACGTTGAATTTTATCAACTATTGAATAAACTGAAATTATATTTATAGTATGTTCCAGTTAAAATGACGAAAAGTACTTAAAACCAACATCTATTGTTTAATTTTTATCTTCAAATGGGGTTGTAAAACAATTATGCAGGTGTATCGGTCCGTAGTAAGTTTTATTACGTCTCTTTGTTATCTTTTCCTTTCATATTCAGCAACAAAAGAAGTTGTAAAATCCCATGTTAAGTGCATTTTCGTCTTTTTAACTGGAACATACTATACCTAGCATATCTTTATTTATTTATTAACAAAACTAAACCTCAAATCCATAAGCAAACAATAATAGACTTCATATGAATTGGTTGTCAGGAAGAGATTGCTTTTTAGCGAAAGACCGCCTATTGTCTACCTGAATTTTTATTTTTGTAATGTCACTGTACTGTTTTTGGTGATCATTAAAGAATATTTGTATTGTATTGTATTGCACATTACGGAATAACATTTAAATAAAAGACAATATAAAACTATAATTTTAAAAACTACTTAACTTAGTACTGCATTATTAAAACTATCTATACCTAAGTTTCAATAATACAACCTAAGGATTCAAATCACCTGTGAACTAATTAATTTTCATTGTTTATAACAGTATCGTAATCTATGTCTGTGCGTCCGTATGTGTGTACGTTTTCCTCGTCTTCTTTGTAATAATATGTTTCTTTTTGGATTAACCATTTTTTCCAAAGGTGAATTAGTTGCAAAAAGACTAATGGCAGAAATGACAGTTAACTGCCATACAATTTGGTCAACTAGCTAATCAAAGAGGTTAATGTTAAAGTCAGAAATTTAAAAGGTGACTGAACTTATTGATACCTGAAAAAGTCGATAAAATTCAACGTTTCAACTCTATTGACGTTTAATTTTTGCCATGAGCAATTCCGCCCTCTGGTCATTTGTGATCACTTTTGTACCTTGTCACTTTAATGTCATGTTTGAAAAGTCATACGACATTATGTAACAACTAAAAGCGACAAGATACAAAAGTGATCACTTATTTATGACGTTGACTGTATGTAAGTAATTTGATTTTGGAATTTTGTTTTTCCAAAGTCACTGGTAAATAAAAAAAAACACTTAAAAGTAAAAGAGCCCTTACTTAAAAGCCTTAATAGCTATTATTTTCAAGGTAAACCTTGAAAAATCAGCATTATATTCATGTTTGTAAATGCCCCTGCAGGTTGGGACTTCGATCATGTACGTGGGCCTGACTCTAACTTATGCAAGCAGCTTCCAAATGTTCCGGGGTTCAATCATAGTGTTTGTAGCTGTGCTCTCTACGACTTTCCTTGGCAGACATATTGTCAAGCGGGAGTGGGCTGGTATAGGTATGAACAAAGTATATTTAATTTAAATAAAAAACATATTTAATTATATATGTTATGTTAATTTTTTAATATATTGCAAGTGGGTTGACTAAAAAATTTCAGTCCAGAATATGATTAATTAATTTTTTTATTTTTTTTTAAACATTTTACTGTTTTGGTTAATACACAAATGACGTAACAATCAAAAGTATAAAGCCTATAGAATATGCAAACGTTAGGTTGACTAACCAGACCAGTGCATGTATATCGATTTACCTGTGTTTACCTGCTAAAGTTCAAAAGTTCCGTTCCGGTCAAAAGTTATGACCGGAAAAAAATAGTCAACCGAACGTTTGCATATTCTATACGCTTCATACTTTTCATTGGTAATAACATAATTAATTTAATTTAAAATACTTTTCATCCATTAACCAGATCGGTGAAGGTCGTTGTATACGCGGATCCTAGGCTACATGTTATCCTTTAACAAATAGCAAGATGGTCAAAGTATGGTATGATTGATCACATTCCGATTGTAAAGTATGTGTAGGATCTGTAACTGTGTTTGGAGAATTACTCTCAAAACTGCCGGTCGCATTCAAAACACGGCGCGCGGGCACATCCGAGCTGTTCTCAAAACATCGATCGCATAAACAAATTCCTACCAAAATGTTGTTGGAAAGAAAGTTATTTATGTATTTCTTTCGTGTTTATTTTTTTATAAATAGATCTTTAGGTACGCTATTAATATCCAAGAGCCAAAATATTTTCACCGCCCTTCTCCGCTACTAAGCCTGCGTCACAGCTACGTCTGTGCGACACATATAATGTTTACATGCAATTTTTGCCCTTTTCTCTTCTTTCATATTAAACAATACATTATGTATGTCACATACATAGGCCCAACTATTACAAACACCACACAAAATACTAACGCGTTTCAAATTCTACGAATTAATACTTAACACTACAAACATCGATAAATTCGAACACATCCATTGCCAAACAAAACTTAAAATAAATATCTTGCGAATATTTGCTTCAATACAAGGGAACAATTATTGACCGACCCTTATTAAAACAAGCCTTGTTCAAAAGGGTATTGGACAAGGATAGGTCTACTTATGAAGATTTAATAAAATAACACCCACGTCTGCCTGAGGACAAATAACGTCCTCAACCTCTAGTTTGTGTAATCTCTAATAACTTCATAAATCTAAATCCCAAACCACTACTCTATCAAGACCAAAACGTTTGCATGCCATATGTTGAACAACAGCTGTACTTTGTTTTAATGAGTCATATATTCTGACTATTCATTTATTAAACAGTGACACGAGTATGGATGTAATACAATAAACAACTGCAGTCATTACTACTTTTAGCAACCAACAGAGTTTAGGTACTTTAAACAGTTCAAACAGTTCACTGCTCTCGCTCTGTCCCATAATTATATTAAGTTTTAACTCAATAATCTTAATGTATGAAGCTATCCATTTGTTTTTCACCCTTTTTACGAATAAATAAGTTAAGACATTTAATAATAATAATAATCTAATATATAAAAATCTCGTGTCACGGTGTTTGTTACCGGACTCCTCCGAAACGGCTTGACCGATTCTAATGAAACTTTTTTCTCTGTACTCGGTAGGTCTGAGAATAGGTCGTAGGCTATTTTTTATACCCCTATCTTTCGCGGACGGAGTCGCGGGCAACAGCTAGTAATAATCAATAAATCATGGGACCACAAACAATTTATTGGTAAAAACTGGCAAAATACATTTTCTCTGAACTGAAAATATACACTGTTTAACACCAACGCAAGTCTTATGCATGTTAACATTGTGTGTTTATAAAAAATAATAAGTTTTAATTTTAATTGAATTGGATCACCGTATTCCAAGTACTAAGTACCTATTATTATTACTGAGTATTAGTAAGTACCTATTGTTATTACTGACTTATTAATCGCTCACAAGCCCACAAAATTGTATTGATATTGATTTTCGTTAAAATGTGTACTTAGTCACTGTGTTAAAATAACCAAGGAAAGCAGATTTATAGTTGATACATCACAGTATGAATCACTTTGCTATTCTCAATTATACCTAATGTGGACTATATTTGCGATAGCGAGCGGTTCATTTCAAACAACCTACAGTTAATTGTAACATATTACACGAGCATCGAATTGAAGAACTAGACTAGACAGTCTTGCATTAAAAAAATAAATGTTGATCTATATTTGACAGTAGAAAACTGAGGTTACATAATTTTTTTTTTATTAAGTGGGCCAAAAACGATTGTTACCTAAAATTGAGAACACACTAGTTATTTGCGTCCTTGGCAAAGACTTATTCAATAGGTGCGATTTTTTCATTACATCGCTGCGAACAATCAGTCAAGTTTTAGTAAACAGTTTGGCGAACATTGACAATTGTCTGACAGGCTGCGTGATCCTGGGGCTGGTGATCGTGGGCTCCGCGGACGCCATCTACCAGACGGCGGGCGAGAGCAAGGGCCGCAACAGCCTCATCACCGGGGATTTGCTCATTATCGTCGCGCAGGTCGTCTCCGCCTGCCAAATGGTCTATGAGGAGAAGTATGTCCAGGGTATGTATAAAAACCGGCAAGTTCCCAATCAGCACTGGGCCCCACTGTTAAGTTATTTTTCAAACGCCAGGATAGTCAAATCATAATAATTAACTTCTTTATAATCATAAATATCAAAGGTGATTGATTGATCGATCAACAGCTCAAACCAGTGAACAAAGGAATACATATAGCTATTATCACGTAGGCATCCGCTTTAGGATGTTCATACTTTGTATAACACCTACAATGTATGGACACCTTAAATTAAATTAGACTAATTAAAACAAATTAGTTAGTGCATTATATGCCGGAGCATTAATTGAGTTAGAAGGGTGAATCAACTATTTCATGACATCCGTTGCTATGGTTACACAAACTTTAGTCTTTTGAACGAACTAAGCACTTTTCTATGTGACAGCATAAAGATGTCACATGGACACACTGAGTTATATAATCTAGAGTGACAAACTTCATACTACCGCCTCAACAAAACGCGTGCCAGTTTTGAAATTTGACAACGTAGCTTTGAAATCAACAAAATAATAAATGAGACATATGTTTGTCTCTCTTCCACTAGTATGCTCGCATTGCGCCGTTTATGAATGTGATAAAGATGACGATATTTAAGGCTTGGTGTTGCTTACCTTACGCAAATTTCCCCCTAAATAATAAATTACACGAAGAAATTTTTTATTAGTTCATAATGTTAACTGGGTGGACAAAACCATAATTAATTGGGTTTCAAATACTACTACTACTACTGCACCTACTAGCAGCTGTTGCCAGTGCCATTTTATAATATTAGTGCGAATTAAGTATATCTATTGAAAGGCGTAAAATAAAACGAAAATTTTTTTCATAACACAAATATAATATAATAAAACCACAATATAGAAAACACAACGACCATTAAAATAGATATATGTAAGTATTTTTGTCTCGGACGTTTTAATTTTTTTTGTTTTTATTTTTTTCTGGGTACAATTTATTTTAATCATTTATTTATTATACCTATACTCAAACCCGAGGTAGCCTAGTGGTTCGACCTATGGCGTCTCAACCAGAGGTTCGTTGGTTTCGAATCCAAGCTCGCACTTTCGAGTTCGCTTCACGTTCACTTATGCATGAGTGAACGTAACCACCATCTGTTGTTGTTTTTTTTTATGTTGCTCAAGAAAATGTTTCGAGCAAATTTTTGTTGATTTTGTAGGTAGCCAGTCGGTTTCCCGTCTTATTAATCTGATTTTTTCTATCCAGATCCGACGGCGCACTTCATCTTTCGGTACCCTACAAAGTAAACATGCAACATAAATTTAATAGCACAGGTTAAACAGAGATTCCATACAATATGCGAAATTCCCCCTAAAGGTTGGGAAAACCAAACTATGATTATACTGGCCACACTAAACTTACAGTTCGATATTAGATATTTTTATTAGTTTTTGGTCACATACAGAATAATATGAGTAACTGAAAACTGAACTTACGCATGAAAAGTAATGCCACTTGCTTTATTGTGTGTGTTGATGGCGGAATCGCAAGATTTTACCGTGTATTTCCCCATTTTTCTCCCGGTATGTAACGGTCGGTGTCACAACGACGACTGATTAGCTGTCAGTTGAGTTCGAGACTGCAGTCTACATCTGAGGTTCCTCATGTTTGCGATCTGTCTACAAATCTAGTTTGTATTACATCAATGCATGGACAACTGCGGACAGAGTAAACAACACGAAAAAGTTGATTCACCCAGAAACACTAATTTTGTATCACCATTTCAATTACACCTGTACCTATAAGAATACGCGTGGTATGTAACATGTTGCGTGGGCGCGCAGGGCTGAACATCCCGCCGCTGCAGGCCGTGGGCTGGGAGGGCGTGTTCGGGTTCTCGGCGCTGTCCGTGCTGCTGGTGGCGTTCTACTGGACGCCGGCGCCGCCGCACTTCGGCCACAACGCGCGCGGCACCGTCGAGGACGCCATCGATGGACTCGTGCAAATAAGTACGCTTACTTACCTTAGTCATTCCTACACAAGCCAAGCAAATCTTCGATTCCAGGCGATTCGGGTCAATAAGCGACTACCGAATACAAATTCATAGAAGTTCGTACACCAGACACAGACACAGTCGTAGGCGCATGCCTGTTTACGAACTTCTATGAATTGTATCGCGGTAGCCGTATGAAGGGCCTAAGTGTTATCACTCATGGCACTGTATAACTGTATTATTTCGTCGTCATCGGGTCTGCTCATACATTCCTATCAAATTAAATCTTCAGCTTAATTCAAACACGCGGAAAGTAAATTGAAATTGATTTCTAAGTTTGATTAGATTGATTACATCGTCAGTTCAAAGTAAAACTTTAAAACCGTTTTTTTAAACGGTGCGCATATAATGTAGGCTTTAATTAGGCCACTCTCGATTGAATCTATAACGATGGCTCCCATCAGTTATGAATGGGCAGTTTAACATAACGGGAAATACATGGATAATAATTAAATATTACTTACCTATTCTATTTATCTTTCATTAAGGTCGCACGACTAATGAAAAAGAGGGAAGCTAATCCCCGATAATGCCTGTCGTACGATTTTGACCCTGACGAAGTACCTATCCCTTTTTTTCTAATTAATAATAATAATTATTATTATTTATTTCGGACATTAAATATCCAAATAGGTATGTACCTACCATATAGATTCATATAATGTTATATGAATCTATTTTTTCAGGTAATAGCCCAATACTGATGGCGGCAATAGTTGGCACGATCGTTTCCATTGCGTTCTTCAACTTCGCCGGAATCAGCGTCACAAAGGAAATGTCTGCCACCACCAGAATGGTTCTGGATTCCGTAAGGTGTGTACTGGAACTAAGCAAAATAATTTTAAAACTGGAAAAGTATCCTATCCACCACGCTAAATGTAAAAATGACACTGATGCGGAGGTTTCCTAGTGACGCGTCTATAGTGTCATATTTTAGACGCTGGCCGATGTGATCACGTTCATAAGAACGCCAAGAAGTTTTTGTAATTTCGGTACAGCCCAAATGACGCAGCTTGAACGTACCTTGCTCTCCAGTGAGGGGGCTCTTCTAAGTATAAATTTATTTTGTTATTATGAGAGGGAGGAAAATGAGCAAGCGGGTCATCTGGGAAATGATCAGATACCACCGCCCATGAATTTAAACAACTCAAGGAAAATCACCGATCTGTTGCCGGTCATTAAAGGAAGTCCTTTAAAATTTCTTGGAAGCTCCCATATCATAATTGTCTGGAAACACTGCTGCCGGAAGTTGGTTCCACAATTACACTGTACGTGGCAGGAAGAGACGAAGAAAATGTACAGTGGTGGACCGACATAGCTATCGTGAGAGTTGTTTAAAAATCCGAAGGTAGAATTCGTTCATTCAGCACTAGTATCCTAAGTAACTGCGAATTATTTTTATGAGATTCGCACTGTGTGGATGTTGTAGGACGTTCGTGATCTGGATGGTATCGCTGGCGGTGAGGTGGCAGGTGTTCCGCTGGCAGCACCTGGTCGGGTTCGGCGTGCTGCTGTACGGCATGGCGGAGTACAACGCGCTGGTGCCGCGCTGCCGCCGCCGCGCCGCGCCCGCGCCCGCGCCCGACGCCGGCGACGCGCCCGGCGCCGGGCCCAAGCCCGACGACGACACGCAGCAGCTGCGCCCGGAGGCCTAACCTGCAGGTTGCAACCCGACCCACCGCCCGACTTCGCACTAACATTGCAATAGCCGTCATCTAACCTGAGGTGGGCATTATTCGAATATTTTTTTTCCCGAATAATTATTTTAATGAACAATTGTTCACAATTTTTTTATTCGCGAATGATTTATCCGCGATTAAATCATTCGACCGCTTTTCAAGTGACGAATGACATTTGTCATTTTATTCGGATTCGGGAAAAATTAATAAGATATTCCAATAAAAAATTATTTATCGCAATTTATTCGAATAAGAATAGTCTGTCGATAAATTCGTCATTCGCGAATAGTTTGGTTATTCTTAATCATTATACGTCATTCGAATAAATTTTGCCCAGCTCTGGTTCTGACTAAGCACGCATGAGAAACCAGCCTTCGCGGGGCTCCTCGCGGGTGTCAATTTTGTCTGGTTCATAGTTCAAAGTCGGGCCAAATCGGTTGCCTCGCGACGTGGCATGCTCTCATGCTCATGGCTAAAGGGAGGAACTGCCACTGCGCTCACAAAAAAAAAACTCAATCATCTTCAAAAGTCGTCAACCTTGCATTGTTTTAAAACGACTTCAAAAACGGAGTAAGTTCTCGATTCGATACAGGGTTTGCTACGGCTATGAATTAAGCTGCTGAAAGGAATGCCGTTGCTGGATAAAGATAAAGTTAAGTAATTTTATATACTGCTAAGACAATACAATGCCGTTCTACAATAATTATCTTATTAAAACAAAATCGATAAAAGATTATGGCCGCCGTTATGTTATGTAGGTATAAGTGCTATCTCCTAATTTTTATTTTATTTTTTACATAATTGTTTATGGGTTTACAAAATAAAGATGCATATTTTTATTTAGCTTAAGCTTCATTTACAGATCAAAGTGCTAAGTTATGATCATATTTTATCGTTAGTTTTCCTTAAAATACATTCAATTATATTTACATTTACTTTACAATTCGGGAAAAATGTTGTGTATTCCCAGTATAGTATAAGAATCCATACGAATTTCTACCCATTAGTAGGAATACTGGAAATACACCAAAATGTTAGACGTAATCAAAACCGTTTTGTACAGTATTTTATTACGATGATATAGAAGTGAATCTTATAGAATTTGGATAATCTGCTATGTACCTAATTGCTATATTATTTTATTACGGATGACGTCCCTTATTTTAGCATGTTATTTATTAGTATCGGTATATTATAAAATATTAAAATCTGTTACATTATAAATTGGTACACTCTGTTATTTATGAACTATGAGTCGCACGTTAACTAGTAAGACTACACTACTACTACTGCTGTTAGTAACATTAGACATCTTTGTGTCTATGACTTTTTCATAAGGTATTTTTACTTCTGCATATAATCGACTGAGCTGTGTTTTAAATGTGTTTATTCATTTATTCTGCCATCATAATAATATAATTTCACATATAGTGGTCTCCGTCAATATAAATTTACAGAAGATATATCATCCCTCGAATTTAAAAGAGTAATGTTGTCTACGTCATGCTCGTGATAATGTTATTGCAATCGATTTTCACAATGCTTTTCACCAAATCCCATCATAATAAGTTGCTAATTCTTTAGGGCCTACGCTAGCTGACGCGGATTACCCGGAACGGACGCCCGTCTAATAAGAAATTGTATGAACAGCGCTAACTTTAAACGCATTTTAATCCGCGCGGCGGGCGGCGGGCAGGCGGCGGGCCACCGCTCCGTGCGCACGCGGCGGGCGGCGGGCGGCGGGCACACGCTCGAGGACTTGTTTCTTGAAATAGAAATAGAAATAGAAATATTTATTGCATAAACTGTGAGGAGTGTACAAAGTCGACATGTAGTACAAAGTATCAACAGCTACCCGTTACGGGCATACAATATGTTCAGAATACTTATAACCTAAACTACAATATGACAATAACTTGTAGGGACAATAATAATTACAACAACAATGATAACATAATAATTAATGATCCCTATAGAACTCATTCAAATTGTAAAAAACCTTATCCATCAGCCACTTTTTAAGCTCGGATTTGAATTTTATCCCTTCAAGCACTTTTATATTTACGGGAAGGTGGTTAAAAACCTTTATGGCAGTAATGTAAGAGCTTTTTTTATACATGGAGTTATTAACTTTGGGCAAACAGAGATTATACATATACTGAGAGCGTAAGTTACTACGCAGTGCAGATTTATTAACAAAAAAATCGGCATGGCTTTTCACAAATAAACACAACTCCAAAATATATATGCCAGTCAGCGTAAGAAAGCGTTTCTCTTTAAAAGTATTTCGTAAAGACTGTTGAGCATGCATGTGATAAATTTTACGCAGGCACCTCTTCTGTAGAACAAATGTAGACTGGACGTTGACTGAATTACCCCAATATATAACTCCATATGTTAGCAACGGATATACGCTTCCATAGTAGGCGCCCCTAACAACAGCTTCCGAGCATGTCTCTGATAATATAGAAAGGGCATAACAACCACTTGATATTTTTTTATTTAATAAATCAATATGTGACTTCCAGTTCAAGTGAGGATCAATTGTCACTCCTAGAAAGTTGATACTGTCCACCTCCTCGACTTCAGACACATTAGTAAGTGGCGGACAGAAAGTTTTGTAATTCCTAAACTGCACTACTTTAGTTTTCTTTAAATTTACGCTTAGATTGATTGATTGAAGCCATTTAACAACTGAGTCCAGTGTAGAGCCCATTTTGGTCTCCAAGTCGGCAGAAAATGAGTCACCCGTGAACAGTATTGTAGCATCATCAGCAAATAGAACACACAATTCATCGATTATTGCCGGTAGTTCATTGATATATATCAAAAATAGAAGGGGTCCAATTACACTTCCTTGGGGTACTCCTAATAGTACCGTTTCGAAGCTCGATTGCACTCGTTCTACTGTTTTAGTAAGTCTATTGTAACGTTCAATTACTGTAGCCTGCTGACGGTTGCGTAAGTAGCTCTCGAATAAAGTAAGCGCTGGACCTCTAATGCCATAACTCTCCAGTTGGCGTAGAACTATCTTATGCACTACGCAATCGAAAGCCTTAGACATGTCCAGAAATAAAGAAATACATGGCCTCCTTTCATTTAGTGCATCCCAAATGTGTTTGAAAATTTTAAATATTGCTAAAGATGTCGATTTACCTTTTTGAAATCCGAATTGATTTGGATGTATGACCGAATGCTGAAGCAGGAAATGAGCTGTCCTATTGTATAAAACTTTTTCAATCACCTTTGAGAAGCTTGGTAAAATAGAAATCTGTCTATAGTTATCCAAATCATCTTTGGCGCCTTTTTTATTGAAATCAGTTGAGCGCCGCAACGTGTCATGGGTACACGCGTCGGACAGTACAGTTGCGACTCGGGCCTCCGCCAGCTGACGCGGAGGTCCACCGCGTGCGCATGCTCGTGGATCCCGCTCCGGACGCCCGTTGCGGACTCGCTAGCCCGCAGTGGGTGTCCAGAGCGGGACTCGCGAGCGTTCGCACGCGGCGGGCGTCCGCGTCAGCTAGCGTAGGCCCTAAACTATCTTCAGTAACTGATTATATAAACTTAACGGACAAACTACCGCTTAAGAGTGATAATTGGACTATAGGTAGACATACTTAGCTGACTGTTAAAGACAGAGGTAGAAGAAATCGTCGATTTTAAAAAACGAGGATCATTAAAAACTAAGAATCGTTAAACCTAATGTACGAGTTAAGTTTTTGTGGTAGCGACATATAACATTTTTATCTATTTTCTTATGACAGAAAACCTCTCTTAGGCTGCGTATCCACCGGAGCTGTGCGAGGATGTGTTGCGAGGGATGTGCCTGTCATGAACCAATAGAAACACTTCATTTAAAAGGTCCTAAGTGAATGAAGTGTTTCTATTGGTTCATGACAGACACATCCCTCGCAACGCATCCTCGCACAGCTTCGATGGAAACGCAGCCTTAGTTCCATCTTAGTTAGTTAAGTACCTATGTCTTCGATATGCAGATAGGAGCGCCCCTATGAACCCCTGGTAGGGCAATTACTAATTACTCGACGTCGAGTTGCGGAAAATAGCCCGATACTAACTATTACCTATTTAAAAAATCAGGCAACTAAGTAGGTTTTTGTTGATTTTTTAGTGAATGCAATATTTTCAACAATACTTGTCTAAAAGAGTCTGTTAGGGCTCGAAGGTATTTACTCGCTTGTCACTTGGTGTCTTCGTTCTTGAGCTAATGTGTGAGGAACGCACTTAGTGACATAACATAACTATAAGTCGTGCGGATTCTAATAGCCGTTCAAAGAGTCATAATGTCGCACTTTCCTGAGAGAGTTGGCATGGAAATTATGTACAGTCAGCAGCACAAGTGGATAAGCGGTTGTGAAGCTCAAACACAGGACTACCGCCAAGGTAATAAGTGGGTGTATAGATCATTTTGACCTCCTCAACCGTTCGTCCACTTCGGCAGCTAACTGTAGAGTCAACCAATTTCATTCCTAGGCGTAACCTTGTCATAATGATAATTACATCATTCAATAAGCATTACTATAGATAAATAAAATTTGTTACTACGATATGGTTCAATGGTGCCCTAGGATTAAAATTAGTTGACTTTACCTATCTAATTAGTAAGAAAGACTGAGGCTGACATTTAAATTTATGGCCCTTTTCTGAATAAAATATTCCTATTATAAATGAGTGTTTTTTTTTATTTCAATATTATTAAATCAAGACTTTTTTATTGAAAAAGACAGGTACAGGTAGATTACTTTTTAGGGTTCCTCCGTAGTCAAAATGTCAAAAAATAAACCCATCAAATAGTTACGCCATGCATGACAGTCTGTCTGTCCTCGACGTAGCTCAGAGACTCTTTGTTCTAGAAGCTGTGTTTTAGCATGGGTATACATAACAAAACTATCACGTCGACAAATTTATAGAATAAACTAGCTGTTGCCCGCGACTCCGTCTGCGAAGAATATAAAATAGCCTACGACCTATTCTCAGACCTACCGAGTACGGAGAAAAAAGTTTCATAATAATCGGTCAAGCAGTTTCGGAGGAGTTCTATAACAACCATCGTGACACGCGATTTTTATATATTAGATAATAATAAAAAATTGGTTAGCCCTCCACCTCGTAAAGAGAACTAATTTTGTCCATATGTTCTGTGATCTGGGGTGTCTTTGGATGGATCTTTCAATAATATAACGGGTGTTACCCATTTCAGGAACAATAAATTAAAACGACTTATTTCGACTATAAGCTTTTGATTGTGTGGATCATGAATTCATGACACTTTAATTCGTAGATTAAATTTCTATCGTATTCGTGACCTAGCTTTAGAACCCATCAAATCTTACCTAACACAGAGAAAACAAAAGGTAGCGGTTAATGGAACGGTATCGGAGGGATCTGTGGTCGAAATGGGAGTGCCTCAAGGATCTATTCTAGCGCCATTCTTGTATTTGGTTTACGTAAATGACCTAATTTATACGGTGAGTCAGAAATCAGGGATAGTTATGTTTGCTGACGACACCTCTTTACTGTTCAAAGTTAGTAGAAAATACACCGATTTCACTGAACCCAATGAAACTCTGTCCATGATATCCTCATGGTTTGCTGCCAATAATTTGTTACTAAACCCTAAGAAAACAAAATGTATTAAATTTTCATTGTTAAATCCGCCTCATTCAAATTCGGTCTCAAATATAAAACTTAACGGTTAAAGTATTGAATTTGTAAAATCAAAGTCAAAGTCAAAACTCTTTATTCAATTTAGGCATCAATTGATGCTCCTATGAACGTCGAAGAATCTACATCCGGTTCGGAAAAACTCTGTTGAGAAGAAACCGGCAAGAAACTCAACAAGGTATATTTTTTTCAATCAGATCTACATTGTTATTAAATTACATACATCTAAAGTATTTAATACAATTAAATTTTTTTAACACAGTAGATACGCTATTTGAGACTAGGGATCGCCAATGCGGATCGGAATTATTTCCAAACATCCCTGTCCATGATATAGTCATTAATTTTATAGTACGCCTTAGATATTAATGTCTTCTTCACAATGGATTTGAATTTTGTATCAGTTTGTTCGGTTATTGTTTTCGGAATTTTATTATAAAAACGTACCTATGCATCTTCCCAGAAACGACTTTTCAACGGGAATCAACGGTATTCTTAGGAATAACACTGGACTCTAAATTGCAGTGGGGATCGCACACCACAGCATTTGCGAATAGGTTGAGCTCTGCTGCGTTTGCAGTCAGAAAGATACGGCAGCTAACCGATGTGGCGACGGCACGGTTGGTGTATTTTTCTTACTTCAATAGCATCATTTCATACGGCCTTATTTTATGGGGATCTGCTGCAGACTTGGAATCAATTTTTATTTTGCAAAAGAGGGCTGTCAGAGCGATGTATAACTTAAGGACACGCGATTCTTTAAAATCTTTTTTCAAAGAAATAGGTATCCTAACCCTGCCGTCGTTGTATATATTTAAAATATTTAATCAGTATGTAAGAAAAAACATATGTCATTTTCCCACTAACGTCGATAAGCCAAAGGCTACTAGAAACACGGAAGCTTGAAGTTCCATCTTACAGACTGGCTAAAACTAAAAAGTCGTTTCTGGGAAGATGCATACGTTTTTATAATAAAATTCCGAAAACAATAACCGAACAAACTGATACAAAATTCAAATCCATTGTGAAGAAGACATTAATATCTAAGGCGTACTATAAAATTAATGACTATATCATGGACAGGGATGTTTGGAAATAATTCCGATCCGCATTGGCGATCCCTAGTCTCAAATAGCGTAGGTATCTACTGTGTTAAAAAATTTAATTGTAGTAAATACTTTAGATGTCCTATTTAATAACAATGTAGATCAAATTGAAAAAAAATATACCTTGTTGAGTTTCTTGCCGGTTTCTTCTCAACAGGGTTTTTCCGAACCGGTGGTAGATTCTTCGACGTTCATAGGAGCATCAATTGATGCCTAAATTGAATAAAGAATTTTGACTTGACCTGACTTGAATTAGTCCTAATCAAAATGCCTTAATGTTACAAATACCTAAAATTTGGAGAAAATAGCCATTCCAGTTAACTTAATCGATGGCTATTAAATTCACGATTGTTCATAACAATATCTTTGTTTTTACTATGAGAGGGAGGCAAACGAGCAAGCGGGTCATCTGATGGGAAATGATCACACTACAGGGTTATTTGTAATTCACTAGCATCCTTTTTACCCTAAACTCCTACCACTTAAACAAATGTTTTTTGTTTTACGGCTTTTGTCATAACTTAATATTTTTGGTGTAATAACGTTTTGAAAATTTGAGATTTCCTCTTATTTTTACGATACTCTGTGTATTTGTACTTATGGGAAAAAAAGTGCTTCATTTTAAAAAGTCGTAAAACAAAAAACATTAAATTTGTTTGAGTGGTAGGAATTCAGGGTTTTTTTTTTTATGTTAGATAGGTCAGACAAACGAACTAGTGGGTCACCTGATGTTAAATGAACACCACTGTCCATAGACACCCGCAGCGCTTTACACGATGCCAGTGCGTTGTCGGCCCTAAAGGAGAGGGAATAGGGGAAGGGGGAGAGGGTAGGGGTGAGGTTAAGAGGATGTCAGTGAATAAAAATAACCCTGTATATCATATCTGTTTTAAAAACCGTATCATTTAGGTATTATGAATTTATTTTTTTGGTTTGGTTTGTTCTTATAAGTATACTATGTAAGTTGGATGTCTATGCAAGAACAATTACTTAACAAAAAGTACAGTAAGCAAAAAATCTTGTATGTGAAATGATTTTTTAAAACAAAATGTACTTTTTTATTTTTATTCATGATAGCATTTTTGGCACTAAAATAGGTGACATTGTGCCACAGAAAGATCTTTCTTTTCTTCAGATGTCTCATAGTTTCAGAGTTATCCCTAACGATCCATCTAAATGTGCCAACCGGTAATTTGACAAACCTTAGTAAATATAGGTACCTACAGTGACGCATCCCTAAATGTATCTATGGCGACAGTAGCGTCTTTCGCATAAGGGCACAAGGGGCCCGTGCGCAGGGCCCTTGACTACACGGGGGCTCCGAAACTGAAATAATCTATGGGTCATACAAGTTTTTTGTTTGCGACTCTCCTATGGACATAGCAAAAGTTAACCCTTTCAACGCCACGCCTCGACAAAACGTAAACCTGCTTTGAATCTTATGTCATTGTGTCAAGATCACTTTGACACTGTACTTTGTGACACCTATATGTGTCGTTGGCGTTGAAAAGGTTAAGGGTCTATAGCCAATATTTTTTAGTCAAGTCTACATCGACGCGTGGGTCGCATGGCCAACTTTCGGTCCATTTAAATAAATCTTAAGGTTGCTGACTCGGAGTCGCCGTTTTTGGCACCGCTGCTTCTTAAATTATATAATAGTACATTATTGTCGTGGCCTGGAAGTAGGCAATTGCTGGCTGAGAATGAGTATTAACTAAATACGAAGCCAGCAATTGCTATTCCAGCCGAGACAAATATAAAGCTTTTCTCAAAAAAAAAAATAGAATAAACTTTTACTAACTTTGTTAGGTAGAAAGAATTGCAAATCACTTAAAATTAAATGTCATTAAACCCTTTCCCGCCTTTTTTCATTTAAATAAACTGCAGGTGTATTTTTCTACCGAAAACACCACAAGCTGTTTCAAACACAATAAAAAAAAAGTCTGGAGTTCCAACAAAACAACTGATACCGGTCATTTGAATTGGCTGTATACGAATAGTGCCAACTTATTACCATGGCCGTTTTAACTTTTTAAAAAGTTTGAGACTCGATAGTAATGGAATTTGTATGTGACATTGTTGTCGATTTTATCGAGCCTGCAAAGTTTTTAACTTTTTAATTTTTTTACTGACCATAAACTATGCACTTCACCTTCTGATATGTAAAGAATAATGTCAACTTTTACGGATATTTTTGAGAAAAACTATTGAAACGATTTAAGAAAATCACTAATGTGCCTAACATTGCACTATCCCGTTACGCCGCTAAGTAATGGTTGACTCCCGTGCGGCGCTCCCTGTCGGTCAACTGTGTCGCCTATTTTTTTTATGAATAGATACTTACCTAGTCTTAAATACTATATTGTCACGGTGTTAGTTATCGAAGTCCTCCGAATTGTCTTGACCGATTTATATGAAACTTTTTGTCTATACTTGGTAGGCCTGAGAATAGGTCGTAGGCTATTTTTTATCTTCGCAGACGGAATTGCAGGCAACAGCTAGTAATTTAATAAATTTATAATTGATTAAAACTACGTTTCTGACCGGTAGGTAAATTTACTTTTATTCAATTTAAAATTTATCCATAGAATCAGGTTTTACCCTTTTCTGGTGGTGGTTTCTCGCCAGCAGCTGTAAGAGGTGAAAACTGTCATTAATAAAGTTTGCTTTCATAAGGTATCGATCCCTCGCCATGCACGCGTGTCAATAATTAAGATCTGGATAAAATTTTTGTGTTGATTTACGATCCGTGGAGGATGAGATTATTTATGCGTGTCAAATTTCAAGTCAATCCGACACCAGTTGCGTGTGAAAGTGATGAAATTGATTTCGGAAATTCAGCGTCGCGATTTCGCCGGGTAAGGCGCCCAAGAGCATCAGCAAAGGACGTTGTTAGAATCTCGGCAATAGGATCCTAGTTGTAAGTATGTATTCAGATATTTTAAACAACTTTTCCACAGGGCTATACGTAGGCACCAAATAATAATAGGTATAGTCGGGGTAAGAAAAGGTTCGTCACTTTTCGACTCTATGTCATCGAGTTAAGGTCGAAAAGTGACGAACCTTTTTTTACCCCGACTATACTTACTTATTTTAATTATTATGCTCGTAAGAAAATACTTACGCAATATTTCGCCATTTGCCCAAAAGAAAATTTTGATGAATGTTTGGTCTCGTTTTGCTGCATCGTCCTTCAGGTTAGACTTCAGGGAGCGCCTCAAGACCCTCGCTGCTATGTTTGAGTAGTTCACGTAGCTGTCGAATCAGGAAGAAAAGAAGGAATTTAAGCTTTGATCAAGCGAAAAAGAAAATTAGTTTCTAAGGATATCTAATTCTATTGAGTAAAATACAATCGAGTACAAAGACATGAATACCTTTATGCACCCTATTACAATGCAAAAAAGGGAAAAGAAGTTTAAATAGGTAGGTTATTTATTAGGAATAAAATATGAATGAAACTCCTTAATCTAGCTCTTAGCTTATGTAAGCATGTGTATGTGGCAGGGTAAAGTTCTATATAATAAATGGGAATGGGAATACGCACCGGCAAGACGTAGTTAGTTCCACTGATCGAATACATCTTGCCGGATATTGGAGGGAGCAGAGGGTTAAAAAACTACCTGGTGGATGTTCTACAGGAGACTGCCAAGACTGACAAGTCTACTAACACTGATATCTTTATTAATCTTATATTTATATAAGTACAATAATCTACTCAGTAAACCATATATCTATCTACATGCCTTATTGGTCTTACGTGACCAAATACATCTTAACCAAGATTAATGCTAAAGAATGTGGCTCGACGCCACAACTTACTTCCCACTTATTCTAGGGAAGAAGTGATACCTAGATTTAGCACAATAAATTATTCAATTTTGTTATTTAAAGGCTTCACAGTTCTAGAAGAAATGAAAATTAGTACCCATGGCTATTAAGTCTAGACTAGAACAGTTTTAAAACAACAATTATGTTCTTGAAATCGAACTTATGTCGCATGTGTTACTAAAATAAAGAGGCAATTCAATATTTTTTCCTAATCAGGGTGAGGCCTTACTTTAAACCAGCCATTCTCCATGTACTCATGTTCCACTAATATATGCACCAAAATTGGTCTATTTGTTAATAATGCACATTCAATTCTTCTAATTAGGTGTACTAAGCCGTTCTGTTGGCGCTACAAATAAACACTAGATCGGCATGGCATAACGGACCCCCGTCCTGTGTCAATTCATTGCTGTCATCGTCTTAAACCTGCCAGGTAGGTACTATTATTAGGAAGGTAGATCAAGATCACCATAGACAGGCAACTATATGCATCTATTTAATTAAACCTTTTTAGTATGAATTGTCGATAGACAGACAATTTTTTTTGGCATTTTTAATCGAGTTCCTGTTCCGGTTGGGATTGCTAAGCTTAAGGTGGAACGGCACGCTCTAGGCGCGAAATTCAAAATTTTTACAAGTTTTAATTTATTGTGGGTAAACGGTGTAACTGTTTAACTTCAAATGGTATTTGCGCTTGTAAAACAGTGTTCTTTATTTTATTGTGTAAAGCTTTTTAAGAATAAAACTGTTAGCTTGATATAAAAGTTGTCAAACATAGAAATTCGGACTTTCAACGTTTTGACAACTTTTATTTCAAGCTAATAGTTTTATTCTTAAAAAACTTTACACAATAATATCAAGAACCCTGTTTTAAAAGCGCAAGTACCTTATGAAGTTAAACAGTTACACCGTTTACCCACAAAACTGTAAAAAGTTTGAATTTCGCGCCTAGAGCGTGCGCTTCCACCTTAATATTTTCTCATAGTTTTCCTTACTCGCGTACTTAACGAAATGTAAACAAGGCTACCTTGAACTGGTAGTATCTCCTATCAAGAACACGCTAAAATATACAATTATTTTTTGTGTTGCGAGCATGCGCCATGACGCGCTTTGGTAGGTACAACTTTGTCCTCTCAAGAGCACGTAAAGGTCACCTTAAGAAAGCAAGTCGAACTTACAGATGTCACAACTTTGCAGTTTATTGCTAGACAACAAATTTTATTTCAAGTTCTTTAATCTTTGAATAGTCTGACTGTTAAGGAAGTTTTATTTCAGCGTCCACGTCGGTGACGGTCAGAGGTCTTATTTCAGGCGTTTGCGATCGCATTTACCTACCATCTCATTACACCGTTTTACATTGGCAGGTAGGTACAAGAATTGCTCGTTTAAAGGTATTAAGATGGATATGGCATATTATATAAATTAATGATGAAGTTTGGAAATAATTCAGATGCGATTCAAACAGATTGTCTAGTGTTAAAAAAAGTATCTACCTAGTTTTAAATATTTTGTATCTGTTTTGAAAAAATATACTATGTTGAGTTCCTTGGCAAATTCTTCTCAATAGAGGCTTTTCCTAACTGATCGTAGATTTACAGACATCCACTAGTGCTTGTTAAGTAGATAAGTAGGTATAACATAAATTAAATAAGGATATTTTGACGTGGATTTTGAATCGATAAAGAATACACAAGTATAATTCTTCTTTCTTATTCTTTGTCGGTATCACTCTTGACAGAGTGGTCGTGGTCATCACTTCAGGTGTTGGTGGCAAGCTTCACAACACGCCGCCACTCCTCTCTGATGGCTGCCTAAAAAATAAAATAAATTCGTAGTAGGTACGACGCTAATACTGCACGGCAGGTCATGACTTTTTGAATGCTAATAAAACATGATGTTTTCTAGGGCGTGTGCTACATTTTTAAAATATGTACCTATTTGTTTTAGTAATAAGATGAAAATACCCAAAAACACGCGCAGTCCAACCAACCTATCTTGAGCCATCGTGCCTCCCCCACGCCCGAAATCGTCCACCCAAAATCGATTAGCGCGAAAAGCTCGGTAGGCCCTTAAGACCAAATTATACACCGTTGCATACAATATTTTTCTACGACTCGACTCGACTCGACTCAACGCGACGCAACTCAACTCGGCAGGTCTAAACTGGACTTTAGTGTTGAGTGTAACCTACCTACACTTAATAATGTGTGGCAGCTAGGTGTATCGTAATAACGACATTACGACACAAGTGCTGTTATGGGGCATAGAGTAAGTATAGATTTTCTGAAGTCATATTATCTATGTTATTATTTATTTGTTCGCGACCATGTAAAAAACAGATAAAAGTACTAAAGTATGAAAAATAGTTCTGCCGTGTTATGACAAAACACTGTATCTAAAAAACACCTATTTTTCAGAAATCGCAAAAAACTTTTGCTATCTTTAATTGGCTACAGAACAGTGAATACTGATCTGATTGCAATAAAATTTGAACAAATCACGGATAATGTGCTACTAGTAGTGGACAAAGAAAAATAATATTAAAATTTTTACTTTTTACATGAATTTTCAAGCAATAACGTGTTATGTCGTAATGTCCTTTATCAATAATATATGAGAGTTGCTACAACAAAACACTGTAACGTGATACTTAATGACATTATACTCATATGAAAATGCTACTTTAAATTTAATTTAGATTATATTGCTAACATCACAATTCATAAAACTAACATTCTCATCTTAATTATATTTCTTAGTCTTTAGAAAGGATGATTACCTTGAAGAAGTCCCGGCTTACAATAAACAAGGACTTGGACTAATTTCTCGTGTGATTGTTGCGACAAAACACTGTAAATCTTGATACTATACTAAGAAAATGTGAGTTTGTTTTGGCAAAACACGGTATCTAGAGATAATACAGTGTTTAGTCTAATCAAGACCCTACGTTTTAAGAGTTACAGTGCAAATTGCAATGACGTTTTTCAATGTTTTTGTTAGAAAATCAGTTACTCTAAGCATGCATATATAGATTAGGGTCCGAATAGTCAATTTAACGGTGTTAGCACAAAACACTGTAACTCGAGTTACAGTGTTTTGTCATGACACGGCAGAGTTTCTTTGTGACACATAGTTTCAAAAAGTCATTATATTCCCTGGATGATGGATAGGTTAGGTTAATAATAGTAGAGTGTGCAACAAGGGATGAAAATAACCAATATCACACGAGATTACCTGGCACCCGAGCACAGCGAGGGTGCCAATATTTCGAGGGTGATATTGGTGTTTTTCCCGAGTTAAACACTCTGCTTTTCATTTCGACTACAAGGAAAGTAAGAAAATATAAGTATAAATAAAAAAAAATTAAACTGGTCAAAAAATCGTTAAAAATATTTCAATAGAGTTTATTGTTAAGCAATAATTAATTTAACAAAATTCAAAATGTTCAATAAAATAATTACTGAAAACAGTAGATAAAGCAGGTATTTTAGTAATTAAATTTATTTATAAAATTGTTAAGTAACCAAATTGAACCAAGGAGTTAAGCTGTATAGAGATAGGCTGTGTGAATTGTCGTCTACCGTGGTATTTTCTTAACATTTTTCAACTTTTCCAGTTTAAGTCACTAAATAAGAAACAAATGTAAAATTTAATTTAATAGTATTTCACTGGTATTGTAAAATTTGTAATATGACTAATTAAGAAAAAAAAACTCAATACTTAATTATACCATGTAGGTACCTATATGCCGTAATGCTTGGCTGAATGCGTATTTGTTCCATTGACATCCAATGCCTTTGTTTTTTTAAATTGAAAATAAAAAATTTTTCATCTCTCATACTCGGAAAGTGAAGCAAATCATATCAGACATACGGGAGGATAACTATTATTTTCTTCCCTAGGGTAGATATGAATTAAAAAAAAAAAAGGCATTGGCTGTCAATGGAACACATACGCATTCAGCTAAGCATTACGGCATATACATGGAATAATTAAGTATTGAGTTTTTTTCTTAATTAATCATATTACAAATTTTATAATGCCAGTGAAATATTATTAAATTAAATTATTAATTTACATTAGTTTCTTATTTAGTGACTTAAACCAGAAAAGATAAAAAATATTAAGAATAAAAACACGGTAAACGACAATGTTATATGCCCACGCAGCCTATCTCTATACAGCTTAACTCCTTGGTTCAAATTGGTTATTTACTTATTTTACAAATACATTTACTAAAATACCTACTTTATCTACTGTTTTCATTGATTATTATATTGAGTATAATAAATTTTGTTAAATTAATTATTGCTCAACAATAAACTCTATTGAAATATTTTACAACGATCATTTTGACCGGTTTAGACCTTTTTATTTATTTATACTTATATTTTCTTACTTTCCTTGTAGTCGAAATGAAAAGCAGAGTGTTTAGCTCGGGAAAAACACCACTATCACCCTCGAAATATTGCCACCCTCGCTGTGCTCGGGTGTCAAGTAACCTCGTGTGATTTTGGTTATTTTCCTTCCTTGTTGAACAATCTACTATTTCATCTCTCATACTCGGAAAGTGAGGCAAATCATATCTGACATACGGGAGGATAACTATTATTTTCTTCCCTAGGGTAGAAATGAATTAAAAAAAACAAAGGCATTGGCTCTCAATGGAACACATACGCATTCAGCCAAGCATTACGGCATAATTAAATATTGAGTTTTTTTTTCTTAATTAGTCATATTACAAATTTTATAATGCCAGTGAAATATTATTAAATTAAATTATTAATTTACATTAGTTTCTTATTTTGTGACTTAAACCAGAAAAGATAAAAAATATTAAGTTAGAAAATGTTAAGAAAAATTTTTGTAGTTTTCAAGAAATTAATTTTTAAAGATTTTTTTCAAGAATTTTCGGACCGAGCAGTTTATCATCATGTAACTTTTTTGGTTACGTTTTTTCTGCGTTTTTTTTTTGTGACACTATCCTCACAAACTGTACTTTCACACATAAAATAATCAGCCTCCCAACCTTGACGCAAGTTACAATAAAATTGACCGAATGTGAAAGTTTTATCTTTGGGTCAATCAAAGTTTATTATATATATATATATAAGTTTAGTATATAGTTATTGAATTATAAAGCTATTTCAAAAAGTGGGGCATCTATCCTGGAATTACCATATATGAAGTGAATTGTACTATGACCCCATAAAATAGGAATGTACTTTTTCATCACACTTACTCGTTCAATGGTGTTATTCCATGTCCTATTTACACAATTTAAATGTTAAGAGACAAAATAATTATATTTTTGGATTTGTTTTCCTCGCAATGTGATGAAAATCATTGTGTGTATCACGGGCGGTAAGGGGATTACCTACAAACTCGAGTCATTAAAAGCCCCTCTAATAGACCCTCGTTAGTAATCCTCTACTTACGGCCCTTGATGCACAATGTACTAATTCTATAAATAAGTTGTCACCTGTATACCTACTCAGTTATTAACTACCTATAGATTTTACCAAAATAGTAAGTGAAGGGAATCTCACTACGAACACCGAAATACCGAGTTACATCTATTATTAATTTTTCCGAAAGAACTTAAGTAGGTAGTAATTACATAAGTATATGTATGTAATTAATACATGTATATACCTACCTACCTTTGATACGTATTACATGTTTTAAAAATTGGGTTTTTAAATACATATGTTTTATGATCTTATTAAATTTCTTTCTTATTATAACAGTTAAGACCATAATTTAAATTGTAGAGTCAGAATCACGTTTAGCATAATTTTGAAGATGTCCAGTGAATTGAGCTATGTGGCGTCCTGCTGTGGGTGACTGATTAGTCTTTTCGTGGCCAATAAAGAGAATTGTTGACGACCACTTTAGCCTAGTTGGTAGTGACCCTGCCTACGAAGCAAGAGGTCCTGGGTTCGAATCCCGGTAAGGGCATTCATTTGTGTGATGAGCACGAATATTTGTTCGTGAGTCATGGATGTTTCTATGTATTTAAGTATTTAATTATCTATATAAGTATGTTTATCGTCGTCTAGTACCCATAGTACAAGCTTTGCTTAGTTTGGGACTAGGTCGATTTGTGTAAGATTGTCCCCTAATATAATATATATTTTATTTATTTAAGTTTTCTTGTTATTTTTCGTAGGACTGAGTGGAGATCAGTCCCCCGAGCAGCTCAGGTCATGCACCTATCTACCTCTATATTTTTTATACCAATATAAATAATCGCAATAATACGACGCGAGCGCGTAACGAACGAGTCGTCCGTAAATTGAATGAGTCCTGTATCACTGGAAACGCGCTCGCTAAATTATAGACTTAAATACTTCGGCATAAGTTTCGTTTCTGAATATCCTTAGATTTTAATTCGGGCATGCGCGATGGCGTGGCTTCCAAAACGAATGTTGAAGGTCACCTTGAGTTTGGGAGCGCGAGCCGGCCGGCACGGGCGAGTCGAGCGGCCGACCAGACGCCTCCGCGGCTACATACACGCTACGTGACTTACTCCACGAACAACTCTGATTGTACAGGTGAGTGATACTTTCTACATCATACAATGCCTTACGCCTTCACCACCGCAACACTCGATACACAAAATACATTCTTTGATAAGTAGAAACAAATTTAAAGAGTAACAGGTAACTTTAAAAGGTGGTAGTAGTAATATTTACGTGTAAATAAATCCAATATCTATACCTACATAGTTTATATGGTTCTTGCGCCGCGATGTAGACTCTGAAAGAAGTTTGAATTAATAACTTTGACGTTAACTACATTTTATCATCATGCACAACAAGCAGCTGAATAGCCTCATATTAAGCTGTAGCTCTACTTATCAAGAAAGTCACTAAATATGAAACAATTCTACAGCGAAAAACAGCGGGAAAAGTTTTAAGATACCGCGGCACCGCTCGTCGCGTGTAACGAACGTCAGAGGCTGGGATATAATAAAGAAATAAGGCATGCAATAGAACCGCCGTATGTGTAATACTACCCAATTCAATATTATTCCCTCGGTAGAGTCGACTCGGAATTACTATATTGCCACAAACTTGTCTGACCCCCGGTGGCGATGTCTCACTGCTGGTGCTGGGTAAATAATGTTGCTGCTATAGTATGTTTTTTATCGAGGGACTAAAGGAAGCCAATATATACCCGAGGTGGTTAGCCACCCGAGCTTTAGAGAGAGAGAGTTTATATTGACTTTTAGTCTCCAGTACGCTTAGTATAAGTTTTACTTCACCATCTGCGGCCGCGTGTCCATGTTTCCATAGAATTGAAATTTTTACGTAAACGCGATCGAGAAGTATTTTGGTAAAGTAAAACTTATACTAAGCATACAGGTGAAAACTCTATTTTTCACTTCAAATGCGAGAAAACAAAAAGATTATCAATTATAAATATAAAAATAAATAAATATCACGGGACAATTCACACCAATTGACCTAGTTCCAAAGTAAGCTTAGCAAAGCTTGTGTTATGGGTACTAGGCAACGGATAAACATACTTATATAGATAGATACATACTTAAATACATATTAAACACCCAAGACCCGAGAACAAACATTCGTATTTTTCATACAAATATCTGCCCCGACACGGGAATCGAACCCGGGACCTCAAGCTTCATAGTCAGGGTCTCTAACCACTAGGCCATCTGGTCGTCTAAAAAATTATGTCTTTTGCTCTTTGCTAGACATCATAATTTTCACTATCACTTGACGACATCGTGAGAATAATCAATTTAAATTTTAATCGTTTACGATTTACGCTCTACAACAATTTCAAAGTTTTCGCGGTAAGTATTTTTTTCCAACCAGACACAGATATAACAAAATCGCATCAGCTATTATATTTTGTTTTGCCACTAAGCCAGTACTGGCTGTTTGAGTTTATCTAAGTCACTCGAAATGAATTAAAAAATTAATTACTTTTACTCCCTAGGGACTAAAGCACTCACTTTACTTCCGCCTCGTAAGGCTATAATAGACCTACTTTTAGAGCATGAGAAGTGAAAAGTTATTTATTGTAGGCATTGTTTAGTTTCAGTTTCGGCCACTAGGTCAGAAAAGTGTTTAACACTTTAAAATAAAATATCACGAAGAGTGACTATCAACTGTTTCAAGTATGACTTGACTATACTATCCGTTGAAAGCAACGCAGACATAATATTATTCTTATTTGATTTTCATACAGAAATATTAGATATCTTGAGATCTCAGGTTTGTTTTCAGCTGGTGATACCAGATTCTATGTGTTGCTGAAAATATTGAATTATAAAACATTAATTGAGCATTTCTTTTTTTTTACATTATCACCTTTTACAGTGTCCGGCGTGGCTTTAAACTTGAATTAAATTATTTTATACAGTTACTGCTTAATGAGGAGTCTTAAAGTAGAGTACAGGCTTTATTAAGGTACAAGATTTTTAAGACAAAATTATGTGAAAATTGTACATACCATACTTTTTTTTTCAAGTAAAAATACTGAACTTAACCAATATCTTAAAATCATTGCATCGACATACCTACACTGAAATTCTCATAACTTTTGCTAAGTAGGTATATTAAGATAAGAGGTACTTAAAGTTTATTCAAGTACTTAAGTTGCATAGTTTTTTTTTCATTAGAATGCTAAAACACAAGAGGACTCCTTAGATAATCTTAATATTTGAACAATTTATCTACCAAATGACATTAAGAAAGAAAATTTTAAGCAAGATTCATTGCTGACCAAAAAAAAGAAATCCTTAAGTATAAGTATATGTATAAAGGTAAATGTAAATTTAGAGCAGTTTTAACCATACTGCTGAATTGTGTTATTGATTTGATGACGTAAACCTGGGATAATATTGTATTGTTCAATGGCTAGGTATTGCCGACGGCGTCGTCCTGCTTTCCTTCCTCATTTATGATTAGTTAATTATATAAGTTCGCGCTGGCTATGGTATGCTGGCACTTTTCACAGATCTACTAACTAGCACTATCTAAAGTGCTCAACAAACATGATAAAAATTATAAATAATAGTAATTCATATTTTTGTAAGGCTTTATTTCATACAGCAGGTAACGAAAATAATTTTATTACTTTGTGTTTTATTTGTATAAGTAGGTTTCTACGTAACAAAACAGGGTTGTTTTACCCTGGTAAATAAGAAATGAAACGATTTTTTGTTTATTTTTTAAACAAAATCGTATACTTTGAGCAGGATATTCTTATCAAATACCTCGAACTAAAATGTTCACTCTTAAAGCAGCAAAGTCCCTACATACGGCACGTAAAACTATTCAATATTTAATGTATTAATAACCTACCTACAAGGATGGCCAGGTACTGAATCGTAGCCTACTAGATGCCATCTGACTACCTATATCTTCGGGTTTTTTGGTAATCGAATCGACGTCCTGGCAACAAGGGTGACCTTTCGACATTGCTGTTCATTTTATTAGGTTGACTAATAAAATTGATGCATTTAATCGTGAAAAGTTTCTGATCTAAAATTTTATAGTATTTAGGCGCGGCAAAAGTGTCACAGTTTTTTGAAATATCTGTCGTCTATGCCTACATAGGTACTAAATATTATTTAGTTATTAACATACCCTGTTAATAAACTCAAATAAGTAAATAAATAAATTATAAAAAGTAAATTTACAATTTATTTCCAATCGAATTAAAAATTGTGCAAAATTACATCATATTAGTCATTCGCGCATCATCCCCGTCGTTTCCGAGGAATCGCACGCACTCTCTGGTACATTACAGCAGTGTTTGGCGTTTACGAGCATTCGGCGATTCACAGCGTTCGCGAGCAGTCGGACCGAGCTGACCGAAGTGACGGTATACCTATTGTGGCGCTCGTACAATCGGTGTAGACCAGTGAATTTTATTACTTTAACACAAGTTACGATTTTTGTAAAATGTCTGAAAACAATCATTTTAAAAACGGAAATGGTAGATGTGAGTATAAGTATACCTAAGTTAGTTTTGAAACATTTTAAATAACTTTACCCTATACGCGCAAGTTTCCTTGCTTTAATTTTTGCCAAGCAGAAGCTTGTGTTTTAGGTGGATTAAATTGATTATGATATTTTAACTGATCATTGATGATAAGTAATGATTATGAAATTAAGTGTGAAAAGGTTCTAGGGATTGGTTAGAAACTGGGCTCTATTCTCCTTCGAACAATACCAATTTTTTCATTAAACGAATGAATTTATCTAATAAACGAAAGTGTGCATATGGCTTTGTAAGTAGGTACCTACATAATGTACTTGATAAGGAGATAATCATACAATGCAATGGTGAAATGCCATAGCATTAGTTTTCTTCATGTCATTCGTGTCAGCTATTTTGAAGTACCTAGTTTGATATCAGATCACACAGTTGAAAAATAAAATGTACAAAGGTAGCTTTTAACCTAAATCAAAAAATAAATAAGGCGTGTTGTAGAGAGAGATAAACGTTCCTGCGTTATTTTGTCCTCTACGAAGCATCGAGTTAGCGTTACTCACCAAGGCCAACGATTGTTCCTCTCCTGGGACAACGCCTCTCACAATAATTGCACTTTGGTAGACCATCAAGTCGATGGGTAGACCAGTGTCTCTCTGTGTGCCAGTGGTATTCGGATTCCGTACAGACCTTCGCCTGTAGTGCAGCTGTGACTTTTTGTGACAGCGAATAGTAATTTACGGTGCTTGGGCATTGCCAAGGCTCGGTCTTAATTTTCGCGTGCCATTCTCGAAGTGTTCATCTAAATCTTAAATGTTTAGGTTAATTTAATTAAATAAGTTTTTAAATAGCAGCCAATGATAAAATGCTAATATTTCGCAAATCATAAAATAGTTCTACTTGGATTATGTGGAAGTGAGGAACTGAATAATAATAATGGACGTGTCACACAGACTTAGCTGTCGTGCACGTGCGGTAGCGGACGAGTAAGGTAAAAATGTAGTAGTTCATTAAATTAATTTGCGTTTTGCCGGTCTCAGGCAAGATGGCGACGATCGACAAGCTGTTCACGCCGGTGCAGTCGAAGAGCGACGACACCGGCAACAAGGTGACGGTGGTGGGCGTCGGCCAGGTCGGCATGGCCGCCGTCTTCTCCATGCTGACGCAGGTACGTAGCACGACCTCGGGGACGGGTACCTCGGCCCTGGTTACTTTCTATCAAGATTCATTCACTGATTTACATTTTTAGTTACTGAAGTGGATTCAGCTTAAAACTTAATAGGGCTAGTCTCGCGCTCTTACCTACTTGTCCGCAGCTTTTTATATGTACGCAGTGCTACTAAATTTTTTTCAAAGTTGTACCTAGGCACTGAGAATAGGTGAAAAAAAAATCCCACAATTCCGTATTCTAACCGTTCCGTTAAATGCGGACCGCAGTAAAAACAAAAGATTGTAGACAAGTATAGGAGCACTTATTGTTTCGTCGTCTTGGCTGGGCACTGACATGCTGCCAGGTGTTTTCAAAAACAGTTTTGTAGCTATGTACACTTCATCATCATCATTTCAGCCGAAGGACGTCCATTACTGGGCATAGGCCTCACTCATTGATAGATACCTACTCAATGAATACTACTATTGGAAACGGCTTGCATCCATCTGGAACATGCGGCCTTTACCAAATAGTCCATCCATCTCTCATATCATAATAATGTAAGGCAGGGCGAGGCTATTGCAACTGTGGAGTATTTTAAACTATCCTTAAATAACACCAAGTTTCAAAGGATAGTTTAAATTGTCCCACAGTTAAAATAGCCTCGCCCTGCCTTACCTATACTTATAGAGGGTGCAAATTAGGTACATTTAGTGGAATACTACTTCTAGATTTGACTATACCTTCGGCTTTATATTGCCCTGTAAAATGAACGACTACCTGGAGATAATACTGTCTTTTTTCCTTCTTTCTTTATGTGAAGGCTGACATACTTAATGCATGTTGTCTTTTTTAACTCCGTGTGTTGACCGACTTTGCGAATAAAATAAGAAAATTGGAATTGTATTTAAACCATACAAAAATTGTGCTTGGTTGTTTTTCATTTGAAAAAGTGTTTCCCTAAATATTAAGCTTATGTATTGCTCTTATTTATCTATCTATCTAATACCTTTAAACGAGCATGTCTTTTATATATATATAAATATAAAAATCTCGTGTCACGGTGTTTGTTATCGAACTCCTCCGAAACGGCTTGACCGATTTTTATGAAACTTTTTTCTCTGTAGAGCCACTAGTGGCTCTGCACGTACTGGCTTGCCATTCCTGCGGGGTCAAGCTGGGTTGGTCGAGAGGGTGGTGTAGGTTCTGGGCAACCTGGCATCATCAAATTGCGTCCCAGGCGATGCAGCGTCTGTGGAGAGGTATATTTTCTCTGTATCGGTAGATCTGAGAATAGGTCGTAGGCTAAAATTTATATAGCAAAACAACGTTTGCTGGGTCAGCTTGTATATACAGGGTTATTGGTAAGTCGACCTATTCCCGTTAAGGGGTTATGGGGGAGGTCATTTGCAATCATTTTTGTCCCATAATGCCCTATGCAAAAAGAACGATTTCTGAGATAATTGAAATTTTAGTTTTTTGAAAATAAAAGTCGGAAACGCATCTTCAAAAATTTATTTTAAAAAAAATTTGACCATTTAGAATAGAATAGAATAGAAACATTTATTTCAAGTAACACAACTCATACAATATGAATATAAATTGTTAGTTAATTATTATTATTATTATTTATTACTAATGTTAGAATACTAAACAAAATAAGGACTGTTCGAGACATGCATCTCGCAACAGTGTCTCATATACGCACAGTCAAGCCTTTCCGCTATAGAACGCAGGATAGGGTTGGCGCTGGCGCGCAACCGGCGGATTTAGGTCAACTTTTTTTATTTTCTTATGTACAAGATAAAATAGCTGTTCTTATGCAAAATTAAAAGTATAATTATCTGTACACGTTTAAGAACGCAAGACCAAAAAGTAAAAAAATATGATTTTTTTATAAGGTTGTTCAAAATTAATGGCACAAAACAGAAAATTTTACTATGACATTTGGCGTGCAGATTATACGGAAAACATGTACATATTTCTAGCTTTCTATCAAGCTACTAATATTATCATTTTTGTAAATGGTTGCCAGAAAAAAATAATTACAAAGGACGTTGGAAGAAAATCACGTCCGAACATTTCTCAAAATAAACTCATCAATCAAAAATATATTTAAAAAAGTTGGCCATTTAAGTCAACTTTTTTTATTTGGTTGTGTACAAGATAAAATAGCTGTTCTTATGCAAAATTAAAAGTGCAACTATCTGCTTTTTTTACTTTTTGGTCTTGCGTTCTTAAACGTGTACAGATAATTATACTTTTAATATTGCATAAGAACAGCTATTTTATCTTGTAAATAAGAAAATAAAAAAAGTTGACTTAAATGGCCGACTTTTTTTTAAATAAATTTTTGAAGATGCGTTTCCGATTTCTTTTGCAAAAAACTTAAATTTCAATTATCTCAGAAATGGTTCATTTTTGCATAGGACATTATGGGACAAAAATGATTGCAAATGACCTCCCCCATAACCCCTTAACGGGAATACATTATATATTAATATGTACATATATACAGGGTTATTGGTAAGCCGACCGTCGTCATAAAAACTAGTCTTTATGCAGGAAACAAGTTATTTATTCTGAATTTAACTTAATTAAGGATGAGACAATTAAATATGTTGTACAGAAAAGCAACACTTAACTGGATAAAATCAACAACTTGTGAGAAAATCGCAAAAAATATAAGGGGACATCCAAAAAAGTAAAGGGTACAACGGTAGATAGAAATGCCCATTAATCAGAATCTCAGAAAAGGCTCCAACGATTTCGATGAAATTTGGTATTTGGGGATTTTCGGGGTTGAAAAATAGATCTAGTTTGGTTATCTCTGGGAAATCGCTTGGTACCGAGTTTCAGCCCGAGCGAAGCTCGGTCGCCCAGGTACTAACTTAGTTTAATTAAGCAAAAAACTGATGGAACTAGTGGGAGCAGACCTAAAATGCGAATCTCTTCACTATTTATCTACTTACCTGCATGTTTGACCCTTGTATCTTATAATACAGGGTGTTTGGTAGCTACGTGCAAAGCTTTAAGGGGGTGATAGCCGAGGTATTTTTGAACATTTTTAGCCATATATGCCTTAGCCGAAATTTGATATTTTTTTTAAATTGAAGACATAAATTTTAGGAAATTCCCAGAATATAATAGTGTTAATTTGGAAACCAAATCTTTTATTTCGGATAGTTTAATGTGTATTGGACCAAATGAAATAATTTTTAAGTGTCTTTCTTGCCACAAAAACAAAATGGAGGCATTAGAAATTACTAAAAATGTCTTAGGTTGGAACAGAGTAATTTTTCTGTGCCATAAAAAAAATTAAAAAAAAAATCCTTGAAATGTTCAAACATTTTTAGAAACATGCCTGTTTATTGTTCTTTCTTTTAAGGTATCACTCATCGACATTGCTTGCTAAATCTGAGATAAAAAGTAAAAACCAAACTCAGGGAGCACTCGCTAAGAATGCACTAACTAGTCTTGAAATTTTACTAGTAAATAACATGTGAAAAAGACAAGTCTACGTCATTTTACTGTGCCTTATTTAAAATTTCCAAATTAACGCTCATTGGGGCAATATTGACTCGTGACTATCAAATTCTGGGTATTTTCCTAAAATTTTTAAGTCTTCAATTTAAAAAAAAATCAAATTTCGGCTAAGACATATACTTATAGCTAAAAATGTTCAAAAATACCTCAGTTATCACCCCCTTAAAGCTTTGTACATAGCTACCAAACACCCTGTATAAGACTACCTGACTATAGTCAGGTAGCGAGGTGTAACGCATAACAATAGCTACACTTGGTTGTTCGCGACTGGGTAGACACGAAATCGGAAGTGATGCATTAAGTACTTAGTTACGTTATCAGGTTTATTAGGTTAGGTTAGTTAGGTTTCATAAGTATTTGCGAAGTAGGTAAGTAAGGTGCTTATTAGCACAGTATAATAAATGATCAGTAGGTCCTACTGTAGGATGTCTCGGCAGCGTCCTTGATTATAATTACCTACGCGGGCTCGGTACACAAACTTGCGATAGGGCTGCCACTCTTCAGTTATGTTTTGATAATGTCACATAATCATCATCATAATCTTTAACACTAAATTAAGATAAGAAGTTGAGATTTGTAATTTCTTAAAATAATGATATTATCTATATCTATATATAAATAAAAATGATCCACCGAAATGATTGTACGCGCATAACTTTCGATCGACTGCACCAAATTAGATAATCCCTTTTTTGTTGCGTTTGTCAGGAGAAGGTTTGTATGAAAGAAATTTTAGAAAAAATAGAACGGGGGCGAAGCGGCGGGTATCAGCTAGTTTGAAATAAACAGTTTTTTTTACATGAAATTTAAAGTAGGGAAAGGATTATGAGCTTTAGGAAATTATGGAAGGAATGAAGTAAGTGGTGTTTAACAAAAATGCATTTAACGTTATTTTAATAAACCACAAAACGTATTATGTTTTTGAACGGTTTTATTTAGTTTCATAGCTACGTATATTTGCTACCTACAAATTAGCTACGGAGAAGTATTTGCGCCTCTTCTGCGATGTGCGAAAATCTTTATTGTTGAATTTAATAGTGTAAAAAATTCGCATTCTGATAAATAACTTCATTAGATACGTTTTTGGAAAGCATAAGCATGGAGGCGAAAAAGCAATTTATTTGATCTGTTTATAAATAGAGGCAGATAATTTGCAGTTAATATGTTTTCTTTTAAAAGATGTTCGAAATATTTTCTCCGTTTTTTCAACATTTCACTGTCATCCACGTACGGCCCAAACATCTCTGTCAAGCTGACATTGTTTTTTTTACATGTCTCGATTCAAATTAAAGCTGACAGCGAAATCAGCCAGACCAACAACGAGACACAATACCAATAAAAAAGGTTACCCTATAAATTTGTAGCATATATCAATTGCTACAGTACGTAGTAATAAATGCGCGGTCCCGCGCCAACCGAACGTAACCGCGCAGCACGCCTGACTGATGCTAGCCGTATAGCCGAGCTATGCTGAGATTTCGTGGCGCGTAGGTGTTTCTCGCGTTCCGCCGTTTGTATGAAGATATTCTACTGATCATTTATTATACTGTGTTATTAGTAAGCAGGTGCGGGCATCGTGCTTTGAAACAATGGAAATCCCCTATGAGAGTTTAACTCATATTTTATTTTATTTACCAACTCAGACATACAAATTAATAGGTAAATACACAGTAAGTTTCAGCATTCGCGCATGATGTTCTATGTGATTTCAACAGTGACGCACCGCCTTGCGTCACACCATATCCAATCTAAGCACGCAAATAAGGTTTCATCTTAACATTACGAGTTGTTTAGTTACCTTCTTAATTAATACATTCGGTTTATCACCTGTAGGTATATTGTACTTTTTATTAACAACTTGCATCTAACTGAACTAAAATAGATTAGACTAACCCATAAATTCAGTTAGCAGGAATGAGTAGATTATTTTTATAACAGGCGGACCAGACAGAATAAATAGACTTATCGCAAATTCACGGTCGCCCTGCAGGGACGATTGACGATTCCGTGGCGTTGTCTGGGAATGCTAAGTACGCTTGTCACTGTTTGTTAGGAAATAGGTATATGTGACATATATAATGTACGTGCAAGTAGGTGCTATGTTTTAGAAGACGTGTATGGCTTCTAGATGGTTACAGAAAATTAAGTAGGTACTTATAGTTGATTATTCTGTCGGGTAATAGGTACCTATCTATCCTGCTAATTTAGGGGCATTCTATTCTGTCAGTTCTGTATTCTATTCTATTCTAGATCTGTAACTTTTTAATAAGTGAATTATAAGTATTTAGATTTTTACCGTTTTCCTACCTATTTTCAAGCCAATTTTCTCATTCATATCATGTGATGTCTTTCACAGGGCGTGACTAACAACATCGCGATGGTGGACGTGATGGAAGACAAACTGAAAGGCGAGATGATGGACTTGCAGCACGGCTCTGCTTTCATGAGGAATGCCAAAATACAAGCCAGCAAAGGTTAGATCAGTCGCTGAAATTACAGTGTTTAACGAGCATGACGATGTTAATCGCCTACTGTGCGTCAACCGATGGTGTCAACTTACGGTTGCTCCAATAAACACATTGTCTTTCCTTGATGTAAATTCACAAAATTTTTAAGGATTCTATGCTTTATTGACATAAAGCACATGAAGCTATTGAATGTAAGTACGGTCAAGTGCAAAAATAAGTATCGATTCAATCCTCCCATCGTTACTATACCTTAATTCGACGACATAAGAGCTATGGGACATATTTATGAGCAAGTTGTGTGCACCCATATTTTTACACTTGACTGTACACAGAAACTTTTTCCGGTCTGCGGGGCCGTCACCCCGCCCTCACCTCACCGTTCCTGTGTGCGAGCGAGGTGATATTATCAAAGCGCGTTTAGATAGGGATTGAGCTCATAGGTATGTCATTTTTGAACTAATGCGTGATGATATGAAATTGTCAGTGGTAGAGTGTGCAGACAAATTAATAGTATTTTATACAATCGTTGCATAATGAAGGCTCTTAAAGTCGAGTACCGTGTTTAGGCCACGAGGCTTGCCGAGTGGCCTGAGTAAGGTACGAGATTTTAAGAGCTAATTATGTAACTATTGCATACAATACTTTTTCTACGAGTCATCATCATCATCGTCTATCGAGGTACATACATAACCTTTTGTAAAGTACATTGGGTTAAGTTTGAAAATAGTACCTTTCACTTATGAATTAAAACAAATAAAACAACCCATATAAGACAGTCGGTCCGAGTCGTTTCGAGTCGGTTCGAGTTGATTCGAGTCGGTTCGAGTCGGTTCGTATCGATTCGAGTCGATTAAAGTCGGTTCGAGTCGGTTCGAATAGGTTCGAGTCGATTCGAGTCGATTAAAGTCGGTTCGAATCGGTCCGAGTCGGTTCGAGCCAATTCGAGTCGATTAAAGTCGTTTCGAGTCGGTCCGAGTCGGTTCGAATCGATTCGAGACGGTTCTAGTCGGTAAGAGTCGGTTTGAGTCGGTTCGAATCGGTTCGAGTCGATTAAAGTCGTTTCGAGTCGGTCCGAGTCGGTTAGAGTCGGTTCGAAGCGGTTTGAGTCGGTTCAAATCGGTACGAATCGATTCGAATCGGTTCGAGTCGATTCGAGTCAATTAAAGTCGGTTCGAATCGGTTCGAGTCGATTCGAGTCGATTAAAGTCGGTTCGAATCGATTAAAGTCGGTTCGAGTCGGGTCGATTCGGTTCAAATCGGCTCGAAGCGGTTCGAATCGGTACGAATCGGTTCGAATCGGTTCGAGTTGATTCGAGTCGATTAAAGTTGGTTCGAGTCGGTTTGAATCGGATCGAATCGGTTCGAGTTGGTTCGAGTCGATTCAAGTCGATTCGAGTCGATTAAAGTCGGTTCGAACCGATTAAAGTCGGTTCGAGTTGCTTCGAATCGGTTCGAGTCGATTAAAGTCGGTCAAGTCGGTTCGAGTCGATTCGAGTCTGTTCCAATCGGTTCGAGTCGTTTCGAGTCTGTTATTATATTATTTATTTAACACCATCGATTTCGCGTCAAATAACAAACAAAACTTTTAAATTTTCGTAGCACAAAAAAGAACTAATGAGACGTCGTCATTAGACTGTTTCTGATTGGCCAATTAATTACTTACCAATCACGTAACAGAAGAAAAAAGTTAGTGTGTTCAAATGGAAGCAAATTTGCCAGATATTTCCAACTTTACATTGGGTGCGTTCCACTAAGCGCTCACGACGCTCAATCGAAGTACAAAGTTCTAATTTAAAAAATTATTATAGTCGTCTAGAGCGTTGTATAATAATCATTATAGTTGAGTCCGAAGTGCCATAGACTATCCAAGATTAAAAAGTATGTGATTGCAATTTTGCCTATAAACACATAATTGACAGATTAAAATCAACGAGTAGAAAAATGTTATTTTAGTACAATGAAAATCTAAAGCAAAGAAAAAAATAACAAAATATATTACTTAAATAAAATACACAAGTTGTAAATAATTGCTTAAAATGGCCATCAAAGTTTTCAGAAGAACCTTCGTTATGTTTTTCTTTATTGAAATATGTTAGTACCTACTTTGCAGATAATTGCTCGGCAGCGACCGTTTAATACTTTTCACTTCTCATGCTCTTAAAATGTTACTTTAGTCTCTGCATATCGGGACTAAAGCTCTTTTTTGATCTCTAGGGATTAAAGTAAAATTTTTTTAATTGACTATGGAAACTCCTAAACTGCCAATCACGGTGTTTGTGAATGGAGGATTATCGCCATTTTCAGTAACTGGGTATAGACAATTTTAAAGTGTTCCACAGACCGAAGCGCGCTGCGGACGCACTGTAGCGCCCTGCGCTTCGGTCTGTGGAAGCCTTTAGGGCGTGGAAATAACCTCAAAATGACAACTGTATAAAAAATATTTAAAAAATAATAATTTCGTGAAACACATTGAATAATTACGAATATTAATCTATTTAATTATAAAATATTAAAGATGAATTCATTTTATTTTGCACGTAAAGAAAGATTTCCTTTAGCTTAGGTGTTTTTTAATTTGTTTTTTTTTAAAAACGCTGTCGGCAAAGCAGTTCCCTGCTCTGTCGATAAAATAGCAATCCGCACTGTCGGCAAAGCAGTGCTGGAGTGTACGGTAGATAGAGCAGTTACGTTTGAAAGTTAATATGGCGTGACTTCAAAATAATGCGATGTCAGTTGCATTTAATAGTAAATAGAAAGTATAATTAGATATAATTTAACAAAGAATTGGCATATAGAAAATAAACTTAAAAAGTCGTTTCATTATTCACGGGTAAGTGTTTCAGTTAACAATATATTTTGTGTGTGAACTTAGATCAATTAGGTTAATTTATTTGCCGATTCTAATGAATGAACAATTATCATTCTTACATGCTTAGTCCAATTAGTTTTAACATAGTCTTTAAGTTAGAATCTGTTGGCTAATTATGCAAGCATTTAAAGCGTCACTTTACAAAAAAATATAAAAGAAAAGAAAAGACAGCGGTATTTTTTTTGCTATTTGAATTTTGAACAGATGTCCATTGCTCGTATTGAGCATACGTTTTAAAAAAGTAATTTTGTACGTCGTTTTTTTCCTCGCATTCAAAGTGAAAAGTAGAGTGTTTAACGCGGGACTAAACTACCATAATGACAACTCGAATTATAGCCTCCCTCGCTATCGCTCGGGTGGTTAAATATCTCGTGTCATTATGGCTTGTTTTAGTCCCTTGTTGAACAATTTACAATTACCACGATGCATATTTTATATATACGTACTTTTTAACAGCTACGGCAATATGATAACGCGAAACTGATGTGAATTAGTGACAGATTTGTCAGATATGACATTATTATTTTTTTCTCAAACATGCTTTGAAAAGTATGCGTTAATGTCACGAAATGAAGCCATGAAGTTTGTTGTTTATGGCTCCCTACATTACTTCTTGGCCTAGGCCATAAAAGTAAGTATGAAAAACCATTATTGTCCGCTGCTGTAACTTTTTAAATTTGCTTACTAACATTAAACTGACAAAGGAAAAATTACATACAGCCAACTTACGACATTAAAAAAAAATCTATCTTCTTTTATTTCTATAAAACCGCCTGAACTTCTGATGATGGATGAATGGATGGATGTATGAATGTATGGATGGATGTATGGATGTATGGATGGATGTACGGATGGATGTATGGATGTATGGATGGATGTAGGGATGTATGGATGGATGGATGGATGGATGTATGGATGTATGGATGTATGGATAGATGTATGGATGTATGGATGGATGTATGGATGGATGGATGGATGTATAGATGTATGGATGGATGGATGGATGGATGGATGGATGGATGTATGGATGGATGGATGTATGGATGGATGTATGGATGTATGGATGGATGTATGGATGGATGTATGGACGGATGTATGGATAGATGGATGGATGTATGGATGGATGTATGGGTGGATGTATGGATGGATGTATGGGTGGATGTATGGATGGATGTATGGGTGGATGTATGGATGGGTATGTATTACAATACCGAAGTACGAAAGACCAAATGTATTAAAACATCGAATGGGTCAAAAGACCGACACGATTTTTTTCTGAAACCGTTAACTTTTTAAGATTGTTATAAAACAAACCTAACCTAACCTAATGGGTTTTGTATGATGCCGTTTTGATAAATTCTGAGAAGTTAACGGTTTCAGAAAAAAATCGTGTCGGTCTTTTGACCCATTCGATGTTTTAATACATTCGGTCTTTCGTACTTCGGTAATGTAATACACACCCGTATGGATGGATGTATGGATGGATGTATGGATGGATGTATGGATGGATGGATGGATGGATGTATGGATGGATGGATGTATGGATGGATGGGTGTATGGATGGATGGATGTATGGATGGATGTATGGATGGATGTATGGGTGGATGTATGGATGGATGTATGGATGGATGTATGGATGGATGGATGGATGGATGGATGGATGGATGGATGGATGGATGGATGGATGATGATGATGATGATGATGATAACGATGATGATGATGATGATGATGATGCATGTTTGAGAAAAGCTATATACAATCCTCGGCCGGAAGAGGGATTGCTGGACTCGTTTTATCCGGCCTCGTCTACGACTCGGCCGTATACCCCAAATCTCGTCCATCAATCCCTGACTTCACGGCCTCTGCAGTAATGTACTATTTCTCAAACATGCTATGAAAAGTATGCGTTAATGTCACGAAATGAAGCCATGAAGTTTGTTGTTTATGGCTCCCTACATTACTTCTTGGCCTAGGCCATAAAAGTAAGTATGAAAAACCATTATTGTCCGCTGCTGTAACTTTTTTAATTTGCTTACTAACATTAAACTGACAAAGGAAAAATTACATACAGCCAAATTACTACATTAAAAAAATCTATCTTCTTTTATTTCTATAAAACCGCCTAAACTACTGGTGGTGGATGGATGGATGTATGGATGGGTGTATGGATGTATGTATGGATGTATGGATGGATGTATGGATGGATGTATGGATGTATGGATGGATGTATGGATGGATGGATGGATCTATGGATGGAAGTATGGATGGATGGATGTATGGATGGATGGATGTATGGATGGATGTATGGATGTATGAATGGATGGATGGTTGGATGGATGGATGGATGTATGGATGTATGGATGGATGGATGGATGGATGGATGGATGGATGGATGGATTGATGTATGGATGGATGTATGGATGGATGTATGGATGGATGGATGTATGGATGGATGTATGGATTGATGTATGGATGTAAGGATGGATGTATGGATGGATGGATGTATGGGTGGGCGGATGGATGGACGGATGTATGGATGGATGTATGGATGGAAAAATGGATGTATGTATGGATGGATGGATGGGTGGATGTATGGATGGATGGATGGGTTGATGGATGGATGGATGGATGGATAGATGGATGTATGAATGGATGTATGGATGGATGGATGGGTGGATGGATGGATGGATGGATGGATAGATGGATGTATGGATGGATGTATGGATGGATGTATGGGTGGTGGATGGATGGATGGATGTATGGATGGATGTATGGATGGATGGATGAGGGATTGCTGGACTCGTTTTATCCGGCCTCGTCTATGACTCGGCCGTATACCCCAAATCTCGTCCATCAATCCCTTACTTCACGGCCTCTGCAGTAATGTACTATTATAAAACAAATGACAAAATGTTGTCGAGAATAGAGTCCAAATATGCAAAGGATACTCTGTAAATCTATTAATTCTATTATCAATAAGTGCACATTATCAAAGATTGACTTATGACTATATTTAATCATTTATAAGTACTGTTGTGCTAACGGTACTCTCGAATCCCGTTATTATTTTGATTTTTATAATACATAAGTTGTCAATACGTACTTATAAGTAAGTACCTATTAAGGCTGTGGTTAAAGTTAAATGCAAAAATAGGTCATTATCGAAGCGTTTGCTCCGAATCACTTTCGTGGACATATTTTAATAGAAATAGCAGAAGGTTCCAGTTATCTAGTAAAAATACAGGACGTCTAACAAATAACCGATACAACACCCCGACACCCACACACGTACAGCACCTACACTGAATGTTCCTTTATTCCGATTAGTTTTGGTTTGGTTCGGTTCGCTGGTTCCAGCAGGAATAAGCCTTATTTGTTATCCTCTAAAGCACATTTTGGCACTTAAATAAACACGATAACTCGCGACTAAATTTTATTGACGTGAGTGAGTGGATCGCACTCAATTTACTTTACTTAGTACCTACCTAATCCTAGTCTAGAATTTCATGACCAGATGTGTACAGTATCATAATTTATAATAAAATTATACCCAAGTATTGAACTGTAATATGTATAGGTACATTATCTAAATCTAATACCTTTAAACGAGCAATTCTTGTATATAATATACCTACCTATATAGGATAGGCTTCCGCAGCCGTTATGAAAAAATCCTTGCATATCATATACTATTAATTACCTATATTGTCCGTATTACCTAAACAAGCAATATAATATTATAGGTCAGGCTGCTATTTACTCTTACACTACTAATAATTCTCAAGCAAACTTAGCCGTTATAGTTTTCCTTGTTAATTTGACGTATTTCCTCCCATCCTTACCAATAGTTAGTTTAGCTTTAGAAGAGGAGGGGACGCTCGATTTTAACAAAACAATTCATTTTTTCTACTCGTTGATTTTAATCTGTCAATTATGACTTTATAGACAAAATTGCAATCACATACTTTTTAATCTTGGATAGTCTATGGCACTTCAGACTCAACCTGCCGTGCCATGACAAAACACTGTATCTAAAAAAACACATATTTTTCAGAAATCGCAAAAACTTTTACTTTCTTTAATTGGCTACAGAATAGTGAATATTGATCGGATTGCAATAAAATTTGGACAAATCACGGATAATGTGCGGGTCACGGGTAGTGGACAAAGAAAAATAATATTAAATTTTTTACTTTTTACATGAATTTTCAAGCAAAAACGTGTTATGTCGTAATGTGCTTTATCAACAATATATGAGAGTTGCTATAACAAAACACTGTACGTGATACTTAATGATATAACACTCATATGAAAATGCTACTTTAAATTTAATTAGTAATATATAGCTAACATCACAATTCAACAAGGACTTGGACTAATTTCTCGTGTGATTGTTGCGACAAAACACTGTAACTCTTGATACTATACTAAGAAAATGTGAGTTTGTTTTGGCAAAACACGGTATCTGGAGATAATACAGTGTTTAGTCTAATCAAGACCCTACGTTTTAAGAGTTACAGTGTAAATTGCATTGACGTTTTTCAATGTTTTTGTTAGAAAATCAGTTACTCTAAGCATGCATATATAGATTAGGGTCCGAATAGTTCATTTAAAGGTGTTAGCACAAAACACATATTTGGACTCGAGTTACAGTGTTTTGTCATAACACGGCAGCAACTATAATTATTATTATACAACGCTCTAGACGACTATAATAATTTCAAAATTAGAACTTAGTACTTCGATTGAGCGTCGTGAGCGCTTAGTGGAACGCGCCCAATGTAAAGTTGGAAATATCTGGCAAATTTGCTTCCATTTGAACACACTAACTTTTTTCTTCTGTTACGTGATTGGTAAGTAATTAATTGGCCAATCAGAAACAGTCTAATGACGACGTCTCATTAGTTCTTTTTTGTGCTACGAAAATTTAAAAGTTTTATTTGTTATTTGACGCGAAATCGATGGTGTTAAATAAATAATCCCTAATTCGAATTAAACTTGAGTGACAGTGACGAGATTAGTTTCGCCGCTACTCCAGAGAAGATAACTACTACTATTGCAGAGAAAGCAACGCTTACCTTGTTGCCAGAAAAATCTAAAAAGCTCTACAACAGGAGTTATGCTAACTTCATGGAATGGCGAACGAAAAAAGGTTATGTATGTACCTCGATAGAAGATGATGATGATGACTCGTAGAAAAAGTATTGTATACAATAGTTACATAATTAGCTCTTAAAATCTCGTAACTTACTTAGGCCACGAGGCTTGGTACTCGACTTTAAGAGCCTTCATTATGCAACGATTGTATAAAATACTATTAAAGTTGAATATTTCGCAAACGAATCACTATATCGAAAAAATTTCTTCACAACCTTAGAGTGATTTTAAAAGACCTATCCAACGATACCCCAAACTACATATAAGGTTAAACGACAAAAAAACCGGCCAAGTGCGAGTCAGACTCGCGCACGAAGGGTCCGTACAATTATCTATAAAAATCACGTTTGTTGTATGGGAGCCCCCCTTAAATATTTATTTTTATTTTAATTTAATGATTAATTTTAAAGTTAATACATAATCAAATATTCAGTGAATATTTCAAGCTTCTACCTGTTGCCGTTATCAATATCGAGCAAAAACGAGCAAAAAAAATCACGTTTGCTGTATGGGAGCCCCCTTAAATATTTATTTTATTCCATTTTTTAGTATTTGTTGTTATAGCGGCAACCGAAATACATCATCTGTGAAAATTTAAACTCTCTAGCTGTCACGGTTCCCGAGATACAGCCTGGTGACAGACGGACGGACGGACAGCGGAGCCTCAGTAATAGGGTTTCCGTTTATACCCTTTGGGTACGGAACCCTAAAAAAATCACTCCACTTTACGTCTACGGGAGGTACCTACTGTAAATAGGGTTGCCAACTTTTTTTTACAAGAAATAAAGTAAGTATATTTAGGTTTGAGAAGGAAAACAAAGAGTATTTTAGAAAAATTAACAGTGTTTATTTTTTAAATGTTTTTAAGGCATACATATCGATACCGGAAATCTCAAATGGCGTAAAGGACAAAAATGCGAAAATGAGTCTTAAATGCCATCGTATACAGCTTTTTTTCCCCTATCGAGTGGCATTTAAGACTCATTTTCGCATTTTTGTCCTTTACGCCATTTGAGATTTCCGGTATCGATATGTCTTTAAAAAATTAAACTTGTAAAGACATAATTTTTTAGCGCTTCTCGCACAACTTATGAGTCGTTTTCAAAAAAATTGTACATAGTTAAGGGCTTAATAAAAACAAAATCACGATCGCTTCCTTTGTGTTACGAAAGTTAGTCATACAAAATATATGGGTAACTTTCGTCACACAAAGGAATCAATTAAGTTTTGTTTTTATTAAGTCCCTTAATTGTGTAGGTACACTTTTTTTGAAAACGACTCTTACATATACCTCATAACTCTCGCATAACTCGTAGGTCTCCCCACAGTTAAAAAAAATGAGGCAACTTAGTGTGTGCTTAGTTTTAGGCATTTTGATGCTGAAAACAGTATTTTGTATACTTTATTTTTGTTCAACAGTAAAAAGTACAATGTAGTGAAAAACAGTATAGTTGGTAACCCTAACTGTAAACTCTACAGACATTCGTTTGATGCTGGCACTCTAGAGCTATATTTGAATTTAAAATAAAAACGTATCGAATAGTGTATTGGAATCCTAAAACATGTGATCTAGCGCTCAGTGAATAAACAACTTAAATAATTAATAATAATCTTCGTGTTTATATTGATGTCGATCCAAGGCAAGAGCCAACAACACCCTAAAAAAAAATATTTTTTCACTTTGTCCGGATAATTACCACGCATGGCACCTAGCACCAATAATCTCTGAGCTAAGCCGCGGACAGACGGACAGACGGTTGGACAGACAGACATGGCGAAACTATAAGTTTTTGACATTTTAGCTCCGGAACCCTAAAAAAAAGTTTTAAAATTTTGGCAGCGAAAATCTAATAAGTACTTATAAAAAAATCTCGTGTCAAGGGGTTTGTTATCGAACTCCTTCGAAACGGCTTGACCGATTTCTATGAAACTTTATTTCTCTGAATTCGGTACTTAGAACTGAGAATAGGTGCGTACTAAAGCGTTACAATACTGTAAGTATACTTAGTACTGATAAATTATAAAAGATGAAACAATTATTATACAGACCTACTTGCCAGTTGTACTTAGTAGGGTCAGTCAAGACACAGAATATATAGTACTAACGTACAGAATGGAAACGTTCCGCCCCGCACCGATTCGAGTTACCCCTCCCCCCAAGACGCCGGTTGCATGTAGCCGCCGTTCACCAGTCGGGTGCGCGACGCGATGCGTGTCGGCCGCACGCACGGACCAACTGGTCCGTGGCCGCACGGCACTAAACTTTTGTGAAATGGGAATATATTGTGCATTGTATGGGTGTTTGGCATTAACCAAAGACAAGGAAAGGAGATTTTTTCGATTTCCGAAGGACGAAAGAAGGTAGATAACCAACTTTAATTAGCAACATGTAACATTAGTAACTAGGGAAAGTAGGTTTAAAAGTTTGTTACCTATAATGTATAAATAGACGTCTTATATTAGTAGGTAGGTATTAGTAAAATTAATTTGTTAATTATTTCCTATCAATATCTACAATTACATTCTCTAATTGTCTTTACAAAATGAATTAGGTATACACTCATTCACTTATTTTTAAACACTTAATTTAGACAAACGATAAGTTTAATTATAAGTACCTACTACGATAATTAGATTACCAACTCATTTTATTTTACATTACAAAGTTGCTCGCGCTCAACGAACGGCGCGGCATTCACTTTCCGCAGCTATCTCTTTTTGCGATAGTCAGCCCTGTGCATCTTACGCACACATTGACGCGTGTACAGACGTCGTCGTGCTTGTGTGGATTCAGGAACGCGTGTTTTGTGCGTCGTGTCCGCCGTGTGGTCAAGTGCAAAAATATGTGTCAACTTAATCCTCTCGTCATTATTATTCATTATGCACCAAATCGGTACATAATTAAGTTATCGATTCCTTAATTTGATGGCATGAGCAAGTTGTATGCACCGATATTTTTGCACTTGACTGTACGTAGCGCAGAAACATACTAAAGTTAGGTTCACGAATGTTCAGTTAAAGAGTTGGCGACAGTAGGTACCTTTTCATATCAAACGATATGCATATTTACCTTGCTATGTTCAATTGTTCAGTAATATAATAGCAAGAAAAAGCCATAATCTTGATAATATATATTTATTTATACCAGGTAGGTACCTATACACTCACAGTTGTTACAGGTAGTAGTTACCAATTTATCTTCAGCATATTAGGTTGTATTGAAGACATAAAACAAACATCCATATAAGTTATAATTTAACTACCTATGTCTTTTCACGATACAAATAAACATTTTTTTAATAAGGTGTTGTCCCGTAAGACCGTCGCAATACAAGTTTTCAGTACTCTTGTTACAACTACTCAAGTCGATTACCTTTACAAACAACGCGGTTTAGCTCAGGGACTTTAGGGTTAGAAATATATTATCCGGACAAAGTGAAAAAATAAAAATATAGAAAAAAAAATTTACGGTACCTTCCATGGACGTATATAGGTAGTAGGGGTGATTTTTTTCTCGTCTAACCTTATAGTGTGGGATATCGTTGGATATAGGTATTTTAAAATCATTCCAAGGTTAAAAAATATGGAAGAATTTTATCGTAACGGCTGCGGAACCCTATCCTGGGCGTGTCCGACACGCTCTTGGCCGGTTTTTTAAATTATCTTTTTAATAATATTAATAATTTGTTTTCAATTCCAATTCACACTGACTAAGTAAATATACACTTTTTAAAAAGCAGACAAGTTGCGAAACTTACAAGTGCTTTAATTACGTTCGCGGTTACCGCGGTAAGTGGTAGGAAAGTATTGTAGGGAGTGTGCTAACTACTTACCTATAGTTAAAATTTTATAAGCTGGGGGTTTAGGACTGCAGAACTCATCTGGTAAAGAAAAGATAACATTGTTCTCGTTTGTTGAAGCATACCGCTAATAACAAATCAGAACAAGTAACAAAAAATGCAAACAAATAGCTACCGTCTTCTCTAAGTTACAAGGTTGAAATTGCAAAAGCTTAACTCATTAACAAAGGCCTTTCGCCATTGTAAGCGGTACTCAGGTGGATCGTCGGCGTTGTAGTGCGTCCATAATAGAACAAACGAGAACAATGTTATCTTTACCAGATTAGTTCTGCAGTCCTAAGCCGCCAGCTTATAAAATTATAACTATACCTACCGGTGTACTGTTGGATCTTTGCTCGCCAATTGGCCGATAATAACTTAGTTAGTATTTAGAAGTAGGTATATAAAAGTAGATAGTACCTATATAGGCATTTGAGGTTATGTTGTGCGTGCGCAGACTACGCGATATCGGCGGGCTCGCGCATCTGCGTGGTGACGGCGGGCGTGCGCCAGCGCGAGGGCGAGTCGCGGCTCGACCTGGTGCAGCGCAACACAGACGTTCTCAAACATATCATCCCGCCGGTAAGTCTCACACAAGAGCTGACAAAAACTTTACTTTTTTATCCCGCATACTTAAATAATCAAAATAACGTTGCGTTAACCATCTTAAGTTCTCCTTGTTTAAAGTCCGACCAGCATAAGGAAAATTATTTTCACTAGTGTAGTAGATCTGCATACCAATCCATTTGGGTACTAAGCTGCTGCTTTATAAAATCACATCAATTTGAAATGGTATTTTCAAGTTACGCGATTTCATAAATCGGTTTAAAAAAGATAAGAAAAACTTGCCTAATATAATGAACGTGATCAACGCTATGATTTTGTACGGTCAACTGCAGAGAAAGGATACCCTCGGTGTGGTGACCGCTTTACAACAGGTACCTTTTCTCTGCAGCTGACTGTACTGACTTACCGTTAATTGATTTTATATCTCATTAAACACCTACAGCTAGTGAAGTACAGCCCAGACGCGATATTCGTGATCGCCAGCAACCCGGTAGACATCCTGACCTACGTGACATGGAAGCTCAGCGGGCTGCCCAAGCACCGTGTGATCGGCTCCGGCACCAACCTGGACTCGGCGCGGTTCCGGTACCTGCTGTCGGAAAAGCTCGGCATCGCCACCACCTCCTGCCACGGGTACATCATCGGCGAGCACGGTGACACCAGCGGTGAGAACATTCTTCATTACCGTTACATTTGTATTATCATTATCAGTGCCTACCCAAGTAGCCGAATTATACCTAGGCTTTCCTAACCCATATTTAAACGCCAGAAGGATGAATTTTGGTGTCATAATTATGATATTCATCGCTAGATCCTTAAGTACCTTTTTTACCTGTAAATTTATGTCAACAGTGCCAGTATGGTCGGGCGTCAACATCGCAGGTGTCCGGCTGAGCGACTTAAATCCAAAGATAGGATCGGATTCGGATCCCGAGAATTGGAAGCAAACGCACGAAGCTGTAGTGAAAAGTGCCTACGAAGTAATCAAACTTAAGGGATACACCTCCTGGGCCATCGGCTTGTCGCTTTCGCAACTCGCGCGGGCAATTCTCACGAACGCAATGAGCGTACACGCAGTCTCTACTTACATCAAGGTCAGTAGATCGCGTTCGTCACCAACTAGGTTAAGTAGTATGTAATGATCGGTAGACTATATTTTCGAGAAAAAAACCTACTAACGCGTAGGTACCTAAGGTAAACTAAACTACCCAGTTATTGCCCATGCGCCAGTGATTGACCACTTTAAGACAAACATTGTCAAGTGCCAACTGTCTAAAATTTGTGTTTGATTATAATTCACTAGTAAATAAATTAATTATCCCGTAGGAAAAGGGTTTTTCCCGCGGTAAAAAGTAGCCTATGTCACTCAGTGATAATGCAGCTTTCTAACGGCAAAAGAATTTTTGAAATCGGTCCAGTAGTTTCGGAGCCTATTTAATCAAACGCAAATGATAGACAGCACTGAGGCCCCATTTATTGAAACATATTCTCAGAACACAGCTCAGAATCAAAAACAGCTATCGAATGCATACCTACCTAATAAAGTACTTATATTTTTAAAATTAGTCATATTTTCAATAATTACAATGGATATGTGACGTATTATAAAAGCAAGAAGGTTGAATTTCCAAAGCAATGCATTTGGTCGGTAAATCGCCTCTACCTTTTTAAGTGTTAGTGGTCTATCACTGGTGCATGGCTAAATGGGTATTTTGCCCCACGTGAATGTAATGGAAATATTAGAGAGCTGCTTTTTGAGTTGCATGTTTATTTGTCAGGGAGAGCACGGCGTGGAGGAGGAGGTGTTCCTGTCGCTGCCGTGCGTGCTCGGCGGCGCCGGCGTGTGCGACGTTATCCGGCAGCCGCTGACGGCGGCCGAGGCCGGCCAGCTGCGCACCTCCGCCAGCCTCATGGACAAGGTGCAGGCCGGCATCAACTTCTAATCTCCACCGACGCTTCTTTACCCAGTAACAAAGTATCTACAAGACATCCATGGAACCTGACGAACTGCACCAGGAAATTACATTAGAAATTGCGAGCAAAGTATATCTGTTTTATATCTAGCTTGATGTCAGTACACTTACACTACGTTTATTATAACTACTTAACTTAGGTACGTAGGCGGGATGATAAGTAACTAGCCTTTACTATTTAAAAACTAAGCATTTTTAAAAAAACTGCTGCTGCTGGCCATCTGTGTTCTTAATTTGAATTTGGTGGCTTGAAAATTTTATTTATTTGTTGTCTGTCATTTGAAAAAATAATTCGTTTACTGTTTTCAAAATGGATAAAATTGAACAAAGAACGATTCTTAAGTTTCTTTATATCAAGGGCATGAAGGATATTTATGAAGAGTTAAAGAATGATTTAGGGGAATATACTCTTTCTTATTCCACAATCAAAATCTGGATGGCTGAGTTTAAACGCGGTCGTACCTACATGTTTCCAAGACGATGGCCGCCTCGGGCGTCCAAAAAGCGCCATGACTCCAGAAAAGGCCTCGAGAGTACATAATATGACTTTAGCAGATTGACGATTGAGTAATTTGAAATAGCTGACACTACTATTTCAAAATTATGAGTACCTACATCATAACCTTACCTTTCATAAGTAAGAAATTATTTATGAAAACGTTATCCGCCCGTTGGGTGCCGCGATTGCTTACGCACGATCAAAAACGGAATCGAATAAAAAATCAAAAGAATGTTTGGACTGTTTTGAGAGTTATAAAGCCGATTTTTCATGTCGATTTGTAACAAAATATGAAACTTGGGTTCAACATTGTACCCCAGAATCAAAAATACAATCTAAACAGTGAACTCAATCGGGGCATTTGGCCTTAAAAAGCTATGACTGTAAAATCGACTGGAAAAGTGATGGCTTACGTCTTTTGGGATGTAATAGTAGATTGATAAACAAGGGTTGTAAGTGATCAATTACACCCAAGATATTTAGACGCACGAGCGAGCAAAGCGAGCGAGGGCGCTTATAGTTGGCGGGTGTAATTGATCATTTACACACGAGTTGAACACTTTACTTTTCATCACAAATGGCGAGGAAATAAAGAAAAACCGTTATGTTAAAAATATATACGCCATTTTGTAAGAGAGCGCGTCGCGCCGCCCTTGCGCCCGGCACCGGCGTCACGCACGTCGCCGCGGCCGCCTGCATACCTTGCCGAGCTCGGTGCGCAGCCTGCAGGCGGCGAGGCGCTGCACGTGCGGCGTGTGCTCGGCGTGGCGCAGCACGCGGCCACGGGGTTCGTGAATACCAAGGAGCACCATTCGATTTTCAAATTTACTTATATCCCTAAGGATGTAAATCGAATTTACATCCCGGATTTCAAGTTGAATGGAACCTACTTTCAGAGCTTGAGTGATGAAAATGGAATTTAGATGATAGATTACCTTTCTAAAGGTTAAATTATTAATGGAAAATACTACGATTATCTTTTAGATAAGCTTCATCAATATTTTATATTCAGTAAACACGCCCAGGGTAAGCAAAAAAAATCGTCTTCCACCAAGACAACGCTAGGGTACACACTGTGTAAAAACTATGGCCAAAAACAACGAATAAAAGTATAATTTGCTACCCTATCTACCTTAATCGCTTGATCTAGCACCATCAGACTTCTTTGGATGGACAGAAATTTTCCACAAATGATAGCCTCTGTAAACGAGTATTTCGCAGGCCTCGAGAAAGGTAATTTTATGGAAGGCATTAGGTACAGCTTTAGACCAAAGATGGAATAAGTGTTCTACACGGAGACTTAAAAAATTAAATCAATTTTATCACTGGAACTTAAGTATTTTCTTATTAGGCTAGTTACCATCCCGCCTTTAGATTTTTCTACTGCATTTGAAGTACCGACTACAATAGGAAAGGTTAAGGCACTTGTATTTTAAAGTAACAAACTACGCGGATTTACACTAATTGATTTCTTCTAGCACATAACATACCTACCATCTATTATTTGTATTTTTATCAGTATTATCGAATTAGTTTAGTGTTGATACAAAAATGATACGATTTTCAAAAATGTATTAATTTTGTGACCAGTGAGACTTAGCTTATTATTTCTCGAAGCAATGTTTTTTTTTTACGAAAATTCGCCATAAATATAATTGCATGACAACGTGAGTAGTAGTAGCACTCAACTGTAGAATGTAAGAAAAAGTAATTTATTTTAATTTCCAATTTAGAGATCTATAAAAATATTAGGTATTATTAGGTACACATTTAAATGACCATTTCGCGCACTTAGTTCAAATGCGAGAAGGTTCGCTGATGGTCAATTAAGGGTGTGGCCGTTTTAAGTTTCACCAATAAATCTACACGATACTATTTTAGTATATGTTTTCTTAATAAGCTTTATGTGTTGTGTCATGAAACTATTACCTATTATGAAACTATATGGACTTTAGCAACGCATTTTAATAAATAATAGCATAAATGTCTACAGTTTTTTACTTTTTCCTTACTTTTCCGTTTATGGCAAGACTGATGCAGACTTCCTAAGTGAAGTAGGTAACGTTGAGGTGATGTTATGAAGAAAAGAAATGAAAAATTTACTTGTTTTCACAAAATTATATTATGAACTTTATAAAGTTACACGAGTACAAATACATCTCCATACCTAAATATGACTCTGGCTGGTGAATTATATGAAACTAGGGAGTTGCTAAATGCTGCGTGTCGTATTTTTTAACCATAAAAAAGCAAATATTTTTCGTCAAAATTACAGATAAACTAAATTATATACCAAAGATAACGCGTCGGCAGTCAAAAGTTGTCTCAGCGAGTACAGTAACATTACATAAAGGTTTCATATTCAACTTTAACGCCCTACAAATAAAGCCAATTTTATGAATTTTAGAATACTCTTACCCACGTTTGCAGATTTCGTAATAACTACTATATTTGTATGGTGTTAAAGTTTAAATGAAGGCAAGCCATTTGTCAGTGGTAAACTAAAAGTAAACGTATTGTAACGTGTCACTTGTGGTGTGAGATCTTATTTTGAATAATTCTTGATAGTTGACACAAATATTGTTTCCTGATAAACGACCGTAAAGATAAATTATATTTTAATTTAGAGATTTGCGACTTTTACCCCGTTTCACCATTCATTGATCAAATTTATTTGACGGATAAATGTGATGCTGTCTCTGTTTGTTTTGTTCGAATAGACGGAGACGGCATCACATTTATCCGCCAGTTAAAATTAATCAATGGGTGGTGAAACAGCCCCTTACAAGATGTTATGGTTATCATTTGGTTAAGATTAACTGTTGTGAATTTATTGTATCGTTATGTAAGTAACAACGCGAACAACATTCAGTTTTGATCCTGTATATGACCCGTTATCTTTGATATTACTGATCGAAGGCGGAAGAAGTCATTTTGACTAAGTATACCTAAAATACTTTCAATAACAACAATTGATAATGTATAAAAACATATTGTCAGTGTTATTTGTTTGTAGAAACTACTTTCCATAATTAAAAAAAAAAAACGTTCAAGCGTTGAAGATATTAACAATCTTTTTCGGAATGCACATTTTATTTTCATGTGGTTTTATATAAGTACGTTTAACAAACGCGTGTCAAGAATTCATCAATGCTATAAAAAATGTGTTTATTTTTTTCCAAAGCTATCTACACCAGTTATCGCTGATGCAGATATTTATATACAAAAAAAGGCCCCCACCCGAGATGTATATGGGCTAGGCTGTAAATATTATAAGCCGGGAGTAAAATCCTCATTGTCACAATTATAAAGAGTTATCACAACAGCACTATATATCTGATGGTCAATAACGAGGTTTGATTATTGACTACATATTACATTTATTGAATCAGGCGTTACTTTGCGGAGGTCAATATTAATGAACTGCTCTTAATGAATTACTTTGCTGAACCGCGACCCTATATATATATTAAGAGCAGTTCATTAATTTTCGATGAAATTTGGTATGTGGGGGTTTTCGGGGATGAAAAATTGTTCTAGCTTGGTCTTATCTCTGGGAAAACGCTTGGTACAGAGTTTCAGCCCGAGCGGAGGTCGGTCGCCCAGGTACTATATATATATATTCGTACATATGATTGAAAGTATGCTGTTTCAAATTTATATTTTAAATTCGAAACTACTGTAATAAACTGTATCTGTTAACAGCTAACAAATCTTACTATGTTACTTTTGACTGGACTTAACTGGTATATTCGTGGTCTTTTCCTCGAAAATTTACAACTTGTTTGTTAAGCACGGTATCGATCTTACACTCCAGAAAACCTCTGTCATTTTTGGAACGATAAAAACAAACACTTTAACTTTTGCAATTTGTAAAATAAAAATGAAAAGACGAAGAAGTAAAGCGGAAGCTATGAAAATAGAGATCATGCAAACATTTTGAACTTTGCAAAGCACTAAAATAATACGTAATGCGTATATTACAAAAATGGCAACCGCAATTTACAGAGAAGTTTTAAGGAACGACTACCTGGTCACGAGATCATGAAAAACAGATACAGAAATAAGAATTTGCTCTTTATCGGCGTGGTAAGATAAAAATCTAGATTACATTTGTTAATAATTAAGATAATAAAAACTTAAAATTCTATTCATAACATAAAAGTCGGAACTGTTATAATTCATAATTCTTGCCGAAAAGATTATGAAAAATAAAATAATATAAATGATGTGTGCGGTAGTGAAACAGAGTATTCAAGAATTTCAGTATCTCCAAGGACAAGTGGCAACTGTCATATCTACACTGACGCTATTACATAAAATACTAACATATAAAATACATACCCAATTTCACAATAAACTTCAAACATATGCATTTGGTCACATAATTAGAACAAATTTAGGCTTATTCTTAATGTCTATATATACTTGAATAATGTTTAAAAAGTACAACATACAATTAGAAATTAGCATCATTTAACTTTAAGCATAAATCACAGTCACTTTCTTTACAAACGGCTATCCTTGAAACCACGCAAATTACACAATTCCGAAAGCTAAAACTATAATATTATATTGTCGGGTATCCTGAAGTAAAAAGGATGACATGAAGAGTCATCATATATTCTTGTAAGGAAACCTGAAAAGAAACGGGAGTGTTGTTTGTTACAAAACGTTATATGTAACTTCTAATTTCTTTATATGCGTGAGCTTCAATAACAAAACAAGACTCCTCGCACACTATAGATATCTATATGAAACTAAAAATACCAAACACACAGGTGGGCACATTGACTAAAGAATGACAATAGTTTATCGTTAGCTTGGAGCACATAGTTTTGCATGGAGTAAAAATATTTGGTTGCAGCCTACTGTTGCACGTCAAAATCAAACTGGCTGGCTCCTTCTAAGCATGCAACCTGTTTCGTCCGAGAAGTCACGTTTGTGTGTGATGTGGCACACATATTGGCGTTTAGTTTACATCGCAACTTTTTCCAAAACAATATGCAACATATTGATAAATTAAGTTTTTGCTTCGGGCATCGCCACAATTTAAAGATAGACACTAACCAATGTTCAACACATACAAAGATTCGAATAATAACAAGGATGCTGGTCGTCACGCAGGTACCGTAGACGTCTTCAGTCGAATCTGTCAAAGGGCAATGCAGTCTAGTCGCTTTCTTGGCGCTGGTCGGAGTCCGTGCGTCAGGTGTCGTTGGGCGAGCGCAGCGCGTGCAGCGTGTTGCCGTGGCCGGCCGGCCGCCGCCGGTCCAGGAACGTTTTGAGCTGGCTGGCCGAGAGCGCAGTCGCCGGCGCCTGAATAACATACGCATGCTGTTAGTTCTGGCTGCGCATGTGGCGGAGCGAGGGGCGAGGGGCGAGGCGAGCAAAGGGTACCTCATCGAACCACGGGTCGGCGAGCGCGGCGCGCGGCAGCAGGCGGCGCGCGGGCGCCGGCTCCAGCAGCCCGCGGATCACCTGCTGTACCGACTCCGCGATGCCCGCCCAGTGCTCCGGCGGGAAGCAGTAGTCGCACTTGATTATATTCGCAGTTGTCTCTTCTATCGACTCGTCCAAGAAAGGCGATAACTGAAATTACATTTTTTATTATGTTACTTTACTGCCAAACCACTTTATCAGAAGTTCTTATGAATAGTATTATCTTATTTCGATAAAATATTTAATTAAGTGTTCCATAATTTTTACTATTGAAAGAAAAAATATTAAATTTAAGTGTAATTATTAATTAAATAGTGATGTAGTTGAAGGGTACACGGAAAGAACATCTGTAGTCACATTATCAACAATTTTAAGTTATCGCGATTTGTAAGTTGAAACGATGTAATAAATAGGAAACTAAAGTACGAGTAACCATAATAATTTTCGTATATGTTTTAATTTTCAAAATGGTATAAAAAAAGAAGTTACATAAAGATTTATTCTGTAACCGAGTGATAAATTATCGTTTATTGCGTCGAGAAAAAAGGACTAGATATGTGTGTTACGAGTATCCTTCAGTTTATTTATTTCTTTCGGCCACTAACCCCAGTGAGGAACACGTAAAGGAAGACTCCCGCGGCCCAGGCGTCCCAGGCGGGCGCGGGCGGGCGGCCGAGCACGCACTCGGGCGGCGCGAACTCGAGCTGCGCGGGCGCCGGCGGCAGCACCTCGCGGCCCGCGCCCGCGCTCGCGGCGCCGCTCTCGTCCAGCTCCACCGCCGAGCCCAGGTCCACCAGCTTCAACTGGGCGTGTGACCCCGACAACTCCACCAGAATGTTCTCGGGCTGCAAGTAAACATGTGACAATAGTGTCATATTATTTTTTTCATTTCCTTAACCTTTTCAACGCCACGCCTCGACAAAACGTAAACCTGCTTTGAATCTTATGTCATTGTGTCAAGATCACTTTGACACTGTATAGTCAGCATCATATAGATAGTGACAGTCAATGTCTCCAAATATACCGCTACATCCGAAATGTCCATTAATACCGACTCATCCAAAGTGATCAAATTGTTCAGGTCATCAACCGTGTTCAAATTCACCGGAGCACACAAAGCGCCAAATACTTGGTAGCTGTCAAGTCGCCGTTGATACCGTAACACCCACAACACCATTGGTATCCTAGCATCCAAAGTATCCAAAAATATGGAACACACTACAATTGTGAACTTTATGTTAAACGTAATAGAGCTCAAGCAGAATGTTTTGATATTAACACAACGTAATATTGTTAAATATAAAATTGTGGAAAGAAGTCATTACATGATTATAGAAAGAACTGCTTGATGTTAAAAATGTAGCCAAGGTCTAGAGTTTTATTTAAGAAAAAATATAGATATGAAATCTTGCGAAGTCAATAAAAGTACAGCATATTAATTTATTCAACAGTCTAGAGTTTAGTCTTATTTCGTTTGTTAGACGCGAGTTATCCGTATTTTTTTAATATGAGTTTGAATATCACTGCAAATAGGTTGCTGTTTTTGGCTGACTAATTTAAAAGGTGACTTTGCTTTGTGCACAACTAGGAATTATATTTTAAACAATTTTCAATAAAATGTCCAAGATATTTGATGAGACCTTGGTACTTAAATAAACCACATTGATGGTTGATAATACTTCAGAGATGAAGTAACTTCTTCTATTCATAAAATCAAATTACCTATTACGTAAAGCGGTAATTTTCTGCCTCGTCTTGCCAGCAGCACTACCGTGCACGCAGCTATGGTGGAAAATCTAAAACTGTTCTTTTTTCAAAGTGGGTTTTTAGTACTTTCCAATTCAAATGAAAAAGGTTGTTACAAATCTTTCTTAAAATAAAAAATAACTTGATTTTGTCAATATACTAACCAACTTATCTGTCAATCAGACCAAGCAATACTACACTTTATGCAGACGGCGTAAATAATACAAAACAAGTATATATCATTCAGAACATGAAAGGGATAAAATGACTTGACAGTTCGGTACTCTTTTCAGTGATTGTCAAAATTCAAACTTCGAGAAGGTATTAGACCTACAACATATATTATATATTCCCGTATTAACCATGTTTGAGCTCTATAACATTGAAAATAAAGTTCATTCTTGTAATGTGTTCCATATTTTTGGATACTTTGGATGCTAGGATACCATGGTGTTGTGGGTGTTACGGTGCCAACGGCGACTTGACAGCTACCAAGTATTTGGCGCTTTGTGCGCTCCGGTGAATTTGAACACGGTGGATGACCTGAACAATTTGATCACATTGGATGAGTCGGTATTAATGGACATTTCGGATGTAGCGATATAAATGAATCTATCTATCTATCTATCTATATTTGGAGACATTGACTGTCACTATCTATATGATGCTGACTGTACTATGTGACACCTATATGTGTCGTTGGCGTTGAAAGGGTTAAGACCATTATACATTTCCAATCACATTTATTTTAAATTACATAAACACAAGATTAAAACGTTTTGTTTCATACAAGGTGAGTCGGGAGACGTGAGCAGGATTATGTAATTATTTAATCACAAAACAGTGAAAACGACTAAAGGCGCATTTAGACGTGCACGTTTCTCGCACGTTTTCTTTGTATGATGTTATCATATGCAATAATCGTCAGACGAGTCTATATATATAAAAATCAATGCCACTTTTCGTTGTAATTTTATAACTCAAGAGCTGGCTCACCAATCCAAACCAAATGTTTAGGCTTTGTTCGGACTATTTAGTAGATGGTTTATGTGAAGTTTGCACAAAATCGGTAGAGCGGTTCTTCATTTATCACATTTTTTGTAACAAATGAACTCAATAAATGGCGGATCATTTTGTTAATGGGGAATTTGCTGTCAAATTGAACCTTTTTTCAGATGGGGATTGTGCTGTCAAATTGAAACTTTTTTCAGTGTTGACAGTAAAAGCATGTTGTTATGTCATTCATGCGGTCATTTCATTTTGGACGTGCTTCGATGAAAGCAAATTGTCAGCGATAATAATTGCTTTGTGTTTATATTTTTTGTTCAAATGTATGCGCACACATAGTGTGTGCGTGTACTTTTCTCAGTTAATATTTTTTTATTTGAATATATGAATTTGGTGTTCCAATTAAATTTTTTTAATATTTTACTTTATACGTAGCGAAACACGTACCGGGCCGCTAGTATTTTATAAAAATGTATACATACATGCGAGATATAAAAATTCATTCGATACTCGCCAGGCGAAATAGTTTACACGAGGACCTGACGTTCGATTTCTGCTATGAAAATTCCTAGGTCTAATTTCAGTAGCATCGATAGTCAATAAAAGGCAACGGCCAATCCCTCTTGACGTTTGTTTTTTGGTGTGATAATGGGGGCCGTTGTCGATGACAAGATGATGCTAGTAGGTGATTGTACCCTGACGTCGAGATGCGCGACGTTGTTGGCGTGCAGCCAGTCGAGCGCGGCGAGCAGCTGGCGCGCGTGCGCTGCCACGAGCCGCTGCGAGTAGAGGTGCGGCTGCGCGGCCGCCCAGTCCAGCAGCGCGCCGCCGCCCGCCAGCTCCAGCACCAGCGTGTGCGCGCCGCGCGCCGGCACTTCCGCGAACAGCGCCAGCGCGCGCACCACCGCGCCGTGCGCGCCGCGGCTCAGCAGCCGGTACTCGCGCCGCGCGTCCGCGCCGCGCCCGCCATACACCTGCACGCACAATACATCAACCTCACCAACGAGAGGCTTACTACAAGCCTGACGACGAACGCGGAGGACTTTTAAGGACTCTGCCCACTACACCGTATCATACCATGACCGTAATAGAAACGTGTCAACGTGTCAGGCAAAAAAGTATTCTTTGTATTGAAAAGTATGAGACCATGCCCACTAGACCGTTCCGTCACCGACCAACACCGTCGCGTGCCATGCACGGACCGTCAACAAATAGTCGTCGAGAATATTTTGCCGGTGCCGATACGGTCCGCGCACGGCACACAACGTTGCCAAACCGGTGCGTGCAGGCAGCGACACGATGAACATACGAGTTATAACCGCGTATGATGAAATAAATAAATAAAATAAATAATAATAATAATAAATAATAAAAGCATTTATTAATTCCACCACAGTTCCAGTAAATACAATCGATAAATTTTCACTATACAATTTACAATAAGCTACAAGACTTGTGCGGTGGAGACTGATAAATAAATATCACGGGACAATTCACACCAATTGACCTAGTCCCAAAGTAAGCTAGGCAAGCTTGTGTTATGGGTACCAGGCAACGGATAAACATACTTATATAGATAGATACATTCTTAAATACATATTAAACACTCAAGACCCGTTGATGACCGTTCTAAGCCCGTTGTTAACACGTTGCCACTTTTATCTTGCTATTGCTAGTCTGTTACCGACTTACCCTCAGTTCAAAAATATCAGGAAGACGCACGTACGCATTATATATAAAATGGAAGACGAAAAATTAATAGAAATACAGTTGTGGCCATATAATTAAGAACGATTATTTATTGAGATGATTTTTTCAAAGTAACAAGTATAACTAATTGCCCGTATTTTTTTTATTTCTCTCGGTATTGCAAAACTTTTCCGTACTACCGGTACATTCATTTATGCAACATTGTTGGCTAAAAAATTAATAGAGAAACTTTATACATTCGATCTGAACCTAGTATTAGTACTTACTGGCTGGTCACGTAATTAAGAACGCTGAATAGTTTATTGTTTTTTCAAATTTAAATAGAGAACACTGTGTGGCTCTGTGGTTGTAGATTATTATTCGTATAATTTTGGCGCCATTTCGTGCTGTTAAAGTCTTAAAAGTGATTACTTCGTATAAAAACAATGGGGAAAAATAAAAGTTGTGATAAATCTACAAGAGAAGTAATAATAAAACTTCGCGAGAAGAATTGGTCGTATAAAATGATAGCCGACCATCTGCAATGTTCAAAAACAATGGTTTTCCATGCCGTAAAGCATTTTTCCACGTATCAAACTACTTCAAACGTTCCGCGTGGACCTAGACAGAGAAAGTCATCTCGTCGAGATGATCGAAATATCGTTCGTTTGGCAAAACAAAATCCTTTTAAAGGGTCTAATGAGTTGAGAAAAGAATATTTTGGCGAAAACAACCCTTCAGCAATCTCTGCACGCACTATTCGAAGGCGTTTGGTAGAAAATAAGTTGAACGGAAGGATAGCAAGGAAGGTGCCTATGTTGAAACGATGTCATAGGCAAGCCCGACTTGCATTTGCAAGAAGGTATGAAAACTGGACAGTCAGACAGTGGAAAAACGTTCTTTTTTTCTGACGAGACAAAAATAAATAGGGTATGTTCTGATGGAAAACGATATGTACGACGCCCTCCGAATAAAGCATTCGACCCAAAGTACACAAAAGTGACATTAAAGCATGGCGGGGGAAATGTGAAAATTTGGGGGTGCTTTTCTGGACATGGCGTTGGACCTGTTAGGCTGATAGAAGGAAACATGGATCAATTCCAATACAAAAATATACTGCAAGAAACAATGTTACCATATGCCGAAGACGTGCTTCCGGTTATTTGGACATTCCAGCACGACAATGATCCAAAGCATACTGCACGCACCGTTAAGGAATTCCTCACATCACAATCAGTTTCAGTCTTAGATTGGCCAGCCAACAGCCCAGATCTTAACCCAATAGAGCATCTTTGGTGCGAAGTCAAGAAAAAGGTTTCAAATCGACAGTGTGGCAATTTGAGAGAGCTGTACGACGTTTTCTTAGAAGAATGGAACTCTTATTTCTCTTGCGAAATGTCAAAAATTGATAGATTCAATGCCTCGCCGGTGTAAAGCCGTAATTAAAAGCCGTGGACATGCAACTAACTATTAATTTTAGTTCAAATGTATTAATTTGCTTATTTTTCTATACCAACTTCACATTAATATGATTTATTTAATCTAAGTTTCATATAAAACAACTCTCGAGCAGTTTAATAAATCGTTCTTAATTATTTGTCCAGCTACATTACTATTTGAATTTATTAGTATAGAGAACAAATAAAATTTGTAAAAAAAAATGTTAGCAATTATACACTATTATTATTAATCCCGTTTGCTCTATCCATGTGGCTATTTTATAACATAACTTGTTACTTCTAAGAAGGAACACAACTAGACATATGACATGATGTAGATAAAAAAAAATCGGAAACTTCAAATCGTTCTTAATTGTATGACCACCACTGTAGTTCGCAAATACGAATTTATATATAATGTAAAACATCCGAAATATATGGATAATGACAAGAAAGACATTGCGTGGAAGGAAATTGGGGAGCAAGTAAAACAGCCTAATTATCATAGCCTATCTTAACACAAAACAAAAAAAGGTAGTAAGCGTCAGCCTCACGCTATAACGGAGGTGAACTTACTGCAACCGACGGAACGAGAACGGCGAATATGACACGCGAATGAATCGCGGATGCTAAAGGGATGATACGCGGATACTACTGTCACTAAACTGATATGACATGCGGATGATACGCGGATGCTACGGTCACTAAACCCATTATGCACGGTTATGAAACGCTGTTAACACGTTCTAGTGGGCATAGTAGACCGTATCGTGTTACTTTCCGTGCCTGATACGTTCATAGTACGGTCATGGAATGGTACGGTGTAGTGGGCAGAGACCTTTAATGACTCCAGTTTGTAATCCCCTTACTGCCCGTGATACACACAATGATTTTCATCACATTGCGAGGAAAAACAATCCAAAAATAAAATTATTTTGTCTTAAAATGAAGAAAATAATGGCTACCCGCCAATACAGATTTGTCACTTTTTTTGAGTCATCTACCATAGACTATAGTCCAAACCACTAGGCTACCACAGCTTATGGGCCACCACAGCTTATAAATCGGAAATATGTTTAATTCTAAGGAAATCTAGTATGTAAGATCATTTAAGTGAACTGTATTTTGTTCTTATGAGTAATAAAATAAAGCATCTCTAAACCTAAAGTGAAATAAGGTGTCACATTGAAAAATTCTTATGTAGGTGGTAGTTAAAACAGATAGTAAGTATTATGTACGATGGGCTGCAAAAGTGCATGGACATCTCGGGGCGATAATTGCGTGAGCAGTGTTTGATCGTCTGATGTCATTAACATACCCGCGCGCGCGCGTTCACGCGATTATCGCCTCGAGATGTCCATGCACTTTTGCAGCCCACCGTACATCGAATATTATTTGTTTTCATTGGCAAAACGTTTGCTCAACGAAACCTAATCTAATCTAATTATTTAAAAACGTAAAAGTTTTCGGATGTGGCGGATGGGCTTCGAATCCGCATCTCTTGGTTATACGCGCTGAATATGCTACCTACTGCATCACCGATCACGTCATGCCCAACCAGGGCAACCACTATATTGGTTACACGCCACTATTGCGTATGCAATCGAGGTATGGTTTTAGGTAAGTTGGTTGGAGGCGACGTGGTGCAGTTGGTAGCATACTCAGCGCATAGAGCCAAGAGATGCAAGTTTGAATCCTGTTCAGAGCATCCAAAAACTTTTCGTTTCTAAAAAAAATCTTATAAAATAATATGTACCTGTTTCAATGCGACACGTTGCCCTGTTCCGGTGTCACGGGCAGCCAGCACGCGCGCCGTACGGCCACGGCCGATCTCCTCCTCGACGGCGTAGCGGCGTGCGAACTGTTCGCGCTGCCAGCTGCCGCCGCCGCCGCAGCCGGCGGGCGCCGACACGCCGCCGGCCGCGCCGCCGTGCGCGCACACGAGCCGGAAGCTATACTGGCCCGCCGGCAGCTCCTCCAGCGCCACGGTGTGCACGGCGGCGGGCGTCTCGGTCGCGCGCCGCCACTCGCCCTCGCCCACGCGACAGTACTCCAGGTGCGCGGGCGCCGCCTCGTCCCACTGCACCACCAGGCCACCACCCGGGTGCGCGCGAACCGCCGGCACACCCGGCACGCCCCCCCCACCCCCCACAGTCAACCGCGCCGAGCTCTGGACTCCGCCTAACTCGTTGCTGACGAGGCAGCAGTAAACACCCGCGTCGGAAGCGCGGCACGCATGAATAGTGAGAGTAGCTAGGCCATCCGGCGCGAAGGCGATCGCAAATCGTCCCCCGTGGCGGAGCGCGCGGGTGTCGGGTGCGGTCTTGCGCCACGAGGCGGAGGCGCGCGTGGCCGCGGCGCGGCAGGCCAGCGTGGCGGAGGCGCCGGGCGGCACGGCCACGTCGCCGGCGGGCTCAGCCAGCTCAGGCGCGCGCAGCTCGGTCACCACGCCTTCGGCGCCGGGCTCGCCGCCGCCGCCCGCGCCGCCACCGCGTCGCAGCTTAAGCCCCCACGCCCGCTTCGACAGGCCCTGTTACCGATGCACACATGATCTTTCTGCCTCACCGACACTGCCGTAAGCGACAATCTACGTCACAAGCGACACATGCATGCTCACCCTGTTGTCCGACACCAATATTAGACTTGTCTCTTATTCACTTTAGCTTCAATATTCCTTACTACGCTATTTACAAATGATAGATTTAATTTATAATAGTCTTTGGCGGGTAGGTAATTTAAATCACTTTGTATGCAGTCTTTCGTGTTGTTCAATGGACCCGCTATCACAGTCTATAAATGAAATGCATTCATTCCCTTGTATATCATACCTACAACAGAAGAAATACATGAAAGCGTTAAAAAAAGAAGTCATGCAAAAAGAAAGAAGGTGCTAGTGAAGTACCTAATGAGTGGAGCCAAATATTTATTGAATTGAATTGGAATAACGTATGTAATTAATACGTACGTAAGTAATTAATTATCTTTTCTCAAAGATGTCCAAAAAAGTCGACATTGTTGACTACATATCAAAAGCAAAGAGCATTGTTGGAGTTCAATTTAAACAAAACATTATTTCAGCGCTAAATTCTCCGGCAATGTTTTAAATACATATACAAATTCTATTTGTTGTTTAACTAAAAACTTTTAAAATTATAAAGCGTTAATATATTCGCCTCGGCCGGAACAGCAATTGGTGGCTTCGTATTATTAAACAGACTCACAACCAATACTCAGCCAATAGTCAGCAATTGCCTACTTCCAGGCCTAACCAATAATGTACTACAGTTTGGCTCCAAACAACACTGTAAAAAGAAAAACGAAGATTTAACACAAAACCAAGATTTAGTGAATTTAGCGCGCACTGTCGCTTGATTATTTTTCTCTGATTTGTGCAATGATTATATGGCCGGGTCTGCATAACGCGCGGCAGCTCAAACATTCGCGGCGTCGCCCGAGGCAGACACGTATCTATTACGTACGTCAGTCACGCGTGCCAATTTTCGATGATTTGCCGCGTGTAATAGAGACACGGCCTAAAAAATTAATGTGCTAACTTTATTAGCATCAATAGGCTAGACGACTAAAAAAAACTGTTTATTCCGTCAGTTAGATTATTAAAAAATATTGTACACGTATTTTTTCTTTTGTTTGACAAACAAAAAATGAGGAGGATACAGTGCTTAGAAGTTTCGAGTGACGTCACTATATGGTACAATTTTTACCTAAGGGTGACGTCACAAGCCCCCACTCCGGAAGTTTGATGATCTATATCTTTGTCGTTTTTTAATAATTTGATAAACCAAAAAATACATGTCCCATATTTTCCCATAATCTAAATGACGGACTAATTAGAATGACCAATTTTTAACCCAGTCGTCATCCCTATTAGTACGTGTAAAACAAATTGCTCAAGTGTTTAAGGATCACACGCATATGGCTTTGAAACCTCACTGCACTTTCTACACTACAGATTAGTATAGATTGTAAATTATTTTGAGCACCATAACCGCTCATACACTGCTGTTACAGACTACCTATTTGCAATTCTAATTTATTTGATCCCTACACACTTTGAATTAGCGATTAAAACTAGGAGCACAACATAAAGTAAAATTCAAGGCTTATTTATGAACAATGCAAACATGCAAGCATGCAATAAGTATGAATAAACTGAAACAAAAAGTATGTAGTTTAACCTCAGATCCCACAGAAATTTACTGTAAGTAGATGGAACCTCAGCAGAGCGTCGTTAAGGTGTCTTAAAAAGTGCACGGTCCTAAATTCATTCTTAATATATATATAGTATATTTATTTATTAACTACCTTTGTAGGTTATAAATGTTATAATATAGATAATAGGTATGTCGACACTTGATGACGAACAAAATAAGTTTTTATATTACTCTACTACTTTCAAGTTTTACAAATACCTACCCAGTAGCATAGAAAAGACCTTTTATCGCCTCGCATTAGGTACATGCGTCTCTGCTGTGGCACTGTTGAGGAAGTTTGTCGTAAACATACAACTGCTGCTGACATAGCGGTAGCACGTTTCGCAGTAAAATAACTCATTAGATTACGAGATGTTGACGTATATTTGACGCAATGGCTGTATAGATATGCCTTCGACTGTACGTACTAGCTTTTTGCCTCAGTATTGAAAATTCAAAGTCAATTTACTTTTTTACTATTACACCACATAATTTCAATTATGCATACAAGAAATAATTATATTCTTAGATCAAGTGAATATACCACTTGTTTATAATATGACTTGTACATAAAATTATATGATTGTTTAAACAAATAAGTGTTATACCAAACAATATTAATGCAACTTGTTGTATAACGTGTTATGCGATTACTTCTGTTTTTAGTTTATATAATTTCTAAAATGAGTCTGGATGTTCTTAACAACCTGACGCTGAACATTATTATATGGGCAACCACTGGGGTCTGCAACACAGTGTAAACAAACGCAGTCTCCAGGGCTTCATTTGTATTTTGCTTACGGTTTTTATTGAACAATAAAGATTTATTATTATTATTATTAAAATACCTGGGCGACCGAGCTACGCTCGGGCTGAAACTCGTTACCAAGCATTTTCCCAGAGGTAAGACCAAGCTAGATCAATTTTTCATCCCCGAAAACCCCCACATACAAAATTCCATCTAAATCGTTGGAGCCGTTTCCGAGATTCTGAATATATATAAGTTAGTGTATATATATATATATATACAAGAATTGCTCGTTTAAAGGTATTAGATAGATAAATAGATAGATAAAAATATATTGATAATAAAGCAAGCTTTTATTATATAAAATTAGTGATATATTTTGAAATTATATAAAAGATTGTTATACTGAATCAACATATATTATTTATTTTTATATTCATGATTGCACACCCCATTTGCTTACAACAACTAGAGTACGTAAGGAAAAATCTTGTTTTCTCAGTTACCACCTGTTTCGCCATCTCTGTTAAGTGCGTCTTATTTTATTTGAGAGATATCTATGATACCGTCTCCGTTTAGTTTGTTCGATTAAACAAAGAAGGTATCACATATCTGTCACATAAAATAGCAGGAAGTTAACAGAGAGTCCCTTACTCTTAATTTTCATTTGTCTACGACATAAATTTAGAATCCTACTAATATCTACATCTACACTAGTCTACATCTACACTAATATTATAAAGAGGAAATATTTGTATTTTTGTATGTAACGAATAAACTTAAAACCTACTGGGCCGATTTCAAAAATTCTTTTGCCGTTAGAAAGCTACATTATCACTGAGTAACATAGGCTAAATTTATTACTGGAAAAAAAAAGAGATCCTCAGAAATTCTTACTAAAACCAACCCAAGGTGTAAAAAAATTGGCCATAAAATGTTTTTCATCGCATACGCTGCGGAAAGTATTGATGATAGAATAAAAAAATGTTCTACAATATTATAGAACGTATCAATATCTACATAAAACTTCGCGAGACCATATGTCCAACTATTGCAGTTATGTCAAATTAACTACTTTTTTAAATTTTAAAATTTGATAGAAATTATTATTAAAATCAGACCATGTTATCCATACCTTTGTATTAATTCAGTACCTGTTGATTAGTTTTTGAATTATTGAAATCGGACATTCCATTCAAAAGATATTACGAAATTTAAAATCTTTATATACTGTATAATAATTAAGGTCCTGACCTGACTCATTCATCACTGACTCATCAACGCCCAGCCCAAACCCTTGAACCTAGAAAGCTGAAATTTTGCAAGAAGGTTTCTTATATAACGTGTACGCGAGATAAGAAAGAATTTTTCGAAATTCCCAAGGGATAGGGAATAAACGGGATTTATATGATTGATATTCAAAGTGACCCTATCTCCATAACCATGATCACTAGACTCTTCAAATTTAGCATGCAAGTAGGTAACAATAAGAGTAAAAAACTGAATTCAACAATTTTTAAAATTCCCACGGGATGCGGAATAAACGGGATTTATATATTTGGTTCAGAGTAACCCTATTTCGGTAACTATGATTACTAGACTCTTCAAGTTTGGCATGCAAGTAGGTATAAGAGTAAAAAACTAATTTCAAGAATTTTGGAATTTCCCACGGGATAACGATAAATCAGGATTTCCATATTCAATTCAACTGGACCATGTCTCCGTAACTATAATTACTACTCTTCGAATTCGGTATAAATGTAAAGCTGCGTACGGACTGCGCGCACTGTACGCGTACCCGGGTACGCGTAGTCGGGATACGTAGTCCACGCGTACAGCTCCTGTACGGACCGCCGCGAACCTGAAAGCGAGATCTATCGATCCACTGCGAGCCGAGCCTCAGTCAATCGCCATGAATCGAAACGGACCGTCTAAATACAGCGTACCCGAGCGCGCGCGACCGCTTTGACGCGCGACCAAAAACCGACAGACGGCGGCTCGCGCTCCCCTAGAGTACGCGTATAGTCCGACAAGCTCGTGCGCGGCTCTCCGCGGAACCCTGTCGCAGTAAGCATTTGGCGCACTTATTAAAAACTATCACGTTAATGACAGCAGAGACTCCCTGCGACAGGGTTCCGCCGAGCGCCGCGCACGAGCTTGTCAAGGTATAGCTGCAAGTACGGACATGGGGTTCCAGGACACGCGTAGCCCGGGTACGCGTATGTGCGCGCAGTCCGTACGCAGCTTTACGCAGCTTAAGTGATCATAACAGCAAAAAATTAATTTCAGGATTTTTGGAAATTCCCATGGGAGTTAAATATATCCATACTTTGTTTGTAGGTAGAGTTATCTCTGAAACTACTGAGCTCATTTAAAAAATCTTTCGACAGTAAAAAGTTACACTATCCCTAATTGACATAGGGTACTTTTTATCAGGCAAAATTCAAAAATCCCGCGGGATAGAAAAAAGTGAATTTAACTTCGAGACTGATTTCAAAAATTCATTCACTAATAGAAAGCTACACTATCCTTAATTGACACAGGCTACGTCTTTTTCTCGAGGTAAATGCAAAATTCCCGCGGGGTAGAATATAATATGCATAATTGCACCCGTGCGAAGCCGGGGCGGATCGCTAGTTATAAATAAGATAGTTTGTGAAGATGTACTGGTGTTTAGACATTTGGGTATTTGTTTGTTAGGATGTTAATAACGTCTAAACGGATTTAGATGAGTGTTAAGATATACAAAGATCTGAGGCCCTTTTGTCGAATGAATCTTACCATAACCTTTTTTCATGCAAAAATCTATAATTTTAAATGTTCTTGTGAAGGTATTTTCCAACGCGGGCGAAGCCGCTGGTTAAAGCTAGTATAAATAAATCAGAAACCATGTTACAATCTTCGCGCACTATGTTTATAGGTAACGCCACGAGAGTTGAGGCGAATGATTACACACACAGCTACATAAAGTACTGATTGCAAAAAAGGTAGTGAATGAATGAAAATGTGAGTTATATGATCTTATGATGAAATACTTACGCAATACTATGCATAATTTTTTTTTTATTTTTTAATATATAACCTATTTTTGAAATAAAACTATTTTAAACTGATAAGAAATTAAAAAAAAATCGGTATTTTATAAATAGCGAAAAATATGCTTATTTATCTGATTTAAATAAAATAGATCAAAAATTTTATTTTCTGTTTTGTTTAAATTAGATGTATTTTCCTAATTTATTGTTAACGAAATAGGTTGAAGAAATTTTTAGTAAATTTTGTAATTCTATGTCGAGTCTGTTGAACTTGCTATTTGCTTTCCTGCGAATAAATGCCAAAATCCCGCTGTCGTTACATAACGTGTTGTTGTGTGCGTGACCTCAACTCTGGTGGCGTTACCTATACTGTTTCAAGTTTCGTAACTTCCCGTTTCGCCCCATTAACATTTGAAGAAGAGCTCTCCATCAGGAAGTTCTTAGAAGTTGTTTTTTTTGTTACGATTATTGTTAACTCTACTGGTTTGTCACTTTTATTAAATAATTATTTGCATTGTATTGAATCTGAAGGAGACGTTATACCTATTATTTATGATGTATTTTATTCTCTTCTCTTATGACGAGAGTTGCCTTTATCTTTATTTACACTACATTTTTCTCCCACACGCGATGGTTAACGTATACAATACACGTATGATACACGTTTGACCGTAAGTTCTTGTCAAAATTTATTAAGTGGGTCGATCAATTTTTTGTCACTCGTTGCTATAGTGACGGTCTCACTCTTTAAACCGTAAGTTTATCTGATTAAAATTTGCCAAACATGCATTTTTGTGGTAGTTTTATAAACCCCTTCTACAATTGGTCATCTAATAAGCACGTTAGTTAATGTGACACAACATTTCTTCTAATTAAACTGTACTACTTTTGTCCCCTCGCTGACGGGACAGAATAACAACAAGAAATAGTTGATCCACCCAAGTACGTTCCTTTAAACTCACATCAAAAGACAAAACCTTTCCGTGAACTAATTTGTCTTTCATATATTTTGGTAAAGGAGAAAGTGCGCGTCATCTCATCACGTCCTGTCAGAAGAGCTTTATGGATATTTCAAATAATTTTCACAGAGACGGTCAAAAATTTGTCAGCTATTTTTATGTTCTTTTTCACTTAAAAAAAAGCACATAGATTTTGTAATGATATCAAATATATTTATGAATATTTAGGTCGTCACAGGTATGTGACACGTTGTTCGAGCCGTATACTCACATTAGGCTGCGTGGGCGAGGTGGGGCTGAGCGGCGAGGCGAGCGCGGGCGCGGCCACTTGCGCGGGCTTGCGCGCGTCGTCGGCGCGGGCCGAGCTCGGCGGCAGGTTGATGGTGTTCGCTTTCGCGTGCGCGAGCTGGGTGCGCCCTCGCGCCTCGAATAGGGAACCCAGTGAAGGCGGCACGCTCTCCGTCTTACGCAGACCGCACCGACCCTCACCCGCACTATCGGGACGGGAATAGGTATAATTAAAAACAAAAATTAACAAAACAAAGTGATCGGGCACGCCAGCTCTCTTTCTACCACAGCATATTTCCTTAACCGAATCTATAAGAATGGAATTGTTAAAAAAAGTTATACAATTTGAAATCGCTAATAATAGGCCACAACTTTAGTGACGTTCTACTTACGCTAATGTAGGTTAAAACTTAATGACACTGTTATTTGTACTCTCAAATCATGATGAAGTTAGTGTTTCTGTCAGAGGGAGTTGGACTCATGTGGGTGAGTACCTAAATAAAGCGATAAGCGTTAAGCTGGCCCCCAATATTTAACAGAAATAAATAAACAACTAAACAATAAAAATAAGCATGCGGGACTAAAAGCAGCAAAACCACAAGCAGTTTTTATTCACATTTATTGGTTACTCAAGTAACATTTATATTTCAGTAATACAATGATTGTTGTTAGTGGTAAGTATATACAGAATATTATAGGCAAATATATATACACACGACACTTCCAAAACTATAGCAGCCAAGTGTCTTTAAATGTTATTAAAAAAAAAACTCTTCCACGTTGGCCGAAAAGCTGTCTTTCAAAAAGGATAATATACAGTTTCATCGACTTGTAATCAAAATATATATTGTACGTTAGCACAAATTCACGTCATTTTTAGTAGAGAAAATATTAAAGATCAATAAGTGACTTTAAACTACAGTCAATTCATATATTTTCCTTAAGTCTTATGAAGTACGCGAGGAAGCTAACGCCGCGGCCGCGGCCGCCTCCGCGAGCTTCCTCCGTCGCAACTACACATCTTAACTAAAGCCTACTAATAAAAGCAACCCTTTATTTATACTAAACCAAAATATGTAACGGGAGCTATTGCGGACCACACACAGAACTGGTATTTTTGTAATTATTAAATAAAATATCTGTGTTAAAAACTACAACAGGTTCAAATAAGTTATACATACAGGTAAGCGCACTTGTTACAGTACACTTGCTTGGAGTTCAAACATTTCACGCAATTCTGTCTTAGGCACGCGAAGTTCGTTTTTTTTTCATATAGAGCCGAGTATCGGCCAGAAAAATGTCACTTTTAGCATTTTTCAGTCTAACTTTTCTTGCACAAAGTGAGATGTTATGTTATGTAATTGTAACCAGGCCGCATATGTTATTTTGGCATCTTTTGTTTTCGAAGTATAATATTTAATTATGTTGTAACAATTATAAGCTCCGTCACGGAATATGGTAAAAACTGGTTGTACACGAAATTTGAATGAACAGCAACGGAACGCTATCGCTAAGGGTTACGCGAGCAAGAACGTACCTACGTAAGAACTCTTAACAAGTGACCAAGGCACTTCTAGTTACAAAATGGCCGAGTGGCAAACTCCAAGCAATTTTACTGTAAATGGTTCTATTTTTTCTTAATCAATTACTGACACCAAAAGCAAAATATTAGTAGGTATGTAATGATATTAGTCAAATAATTGTTCGAGAATAATGTACATAATCCCACTTATTCATAGACGTTTTCTAAGTTTGCAACTTTTTATGAATAAGGATTAGGGGATTTATATTGACTTAATGACTAACTGCTCAGAGATATGAATTTAGATTTAATCGTAGGAAACCTATCTATTGTAGAACGAAACGCAAATTAATTTGGCCCCTAAACCGGACACAAATATTATTTACCCAGCAATCGTAATTAGCGTTCCGGTTTTATTGAATTTAGTAATACAAGCTCAGTGAGCTAGAATATACACTAACACTCATCTAACCGTAAGTAATCCAGCGACAAGCACGCTTGACCGCGTTGTTTTACCTGTAGGGCGAGCCAGAACATGACTGGCTTTTGTTACTGAGGCAGTAGTTCAATTTATTTTTTTACGTTAGGAGGAATAAATAAAATTTATTACCTAGTTTAAAATACCTACCTAGTTTTAGTATTGATTTGTGTACAATCACTAGTAATATTTAAATATTGGTGTGTTTTTGTTGATAATGGTTACTGGGTTTTAGAAGAGAGTAGGTACAATAAGAAATACACTTTTAGATTAGATTGATACAGATTTAAGTCGATAAAATAGCTTTTCGCATAGTAATTAAGTCCAAGTTATTATGGTTGCCGGCAATAACATAGAATAAGACAAAGCTCTAAAACACCAGATACGCTCCAACAACGGCTAAATGGATAGAGCTGCATTAGATAATTTTGAGTGATCTGTTCTGTCAGATATTATTGCCGGTCCCTGTACAGTATGAAAATATGCAGTTCTGGAATGCTGATTGGCTGCAATTAATTATTTTTGTTTATCAGAGCCGCTAACTCGATATGAAACGTCTTTTGTAAGATATGGTTTGACTGCGTTTCTCTTTCTTGTTTTAGCTATTGAACGTTTAAGTATGCGTGACTTGATGTTGTGGCAAATTTTGAGAAACAAGTCACGCCAAATAGTTTTTGATTAGCAATAATTTTAGTTTATTTTTTTTTTCTTAAATATATGTAATAGTATGTACAATTATAATTATATATATATGTTGCCTCTGTTTCACCACTCTCACTCTATTACCCAACGTGGCAGATAACTATGATATTTTAGTCTCTGTTTATTAAGTTCTATTAGACAGCGACGGCATCACAGATATATCTGTCACATGAAATAAATTAAATTTGATTGAGTATGGTAAAACAGGCTTCAATGTTCAGATATTGAATAAAGTATGTTTGCTGCTAGCTAATATCGTCGAGGTGTTACGATAAATTCAGTTTTGTTTTTCTGTGATAGTTTAGCTACCTCTAGATCTACCACGCTCTATATGAGTAAAGTAGAAATATTATGTAGTTAGAACGATATTGCACTATAGTGCAAGTACCTACTGTCCGATTCCTTTCCCATGTAACTATGTACGTTTTCCTTTTAGTCCACGCTCTTATTTCCAGTCTTCTGCAATTCCTATTTACACTAAACAAAGAAGTACCTACACTGCGCTTCATATTTTGTCTTTTCGTATTTAAGAGATATTAGTTATTGCATTAAATACACGAGACACCGCAAAATGCCTTCACAACTCTTATGTTGTGAAAAAGTAATTCACGAAGCACTTTTATAAATTATACCCGATTAAACAAACATGAACGTAAACTTTTTTTTTCTTTTTAGAATTAGCAACCACACATTGGACTTTCTGACATAAGATTTTAGTTAGTTACAGGATAGACTTTACCAATCTCACAAGTATATGGATAAAACAGAGTGATTTAATTAAATAAATTCAACATCACGTCATCGAATTATCCTAAGTTCTACTTATTCTTCGCCATTTAAATTTCGTTATACAATTTTAATTATTTTAAACTCCGTTTATAAATAACTAAAGCTGTATTATTACTTATAAGCAAATTCAATTCCAATACGCGTCAAATAACGCGGAAATTAACGTTAGCTCTTAAGTATACGATGAAGTTCACATTAAATAACTGGCAGTAAAGCCGTGGTGTTGTTGTTTCCCATTCATTGGCATTTTTCATACAGTTAAATCATTGCTTTTATTATTTGCACCATTGTGCTTAATCTTAGTTTCAATTACACTACAAGATCATAATAAAATAGAGGAAAAATCAAATTCAATAAAATTACATTACAGAGTCAAAAAATAATATTTTCGACAATTCATACCGGTAAATTCTATTATCTCATTGCAATATTCGCTAGGATGCTAGAATATGTAATACAGGGTCATCCATAAATTACGTCACAAAGGGTCTAGCAGACTAAGCTAACAAGAGTGGCCCCCGCAAGGGATTTGGTTGTAATTTGAGGTGCAGTAGTGGCAGGACCTAAGAACAAACACTGTATGCGTAATATCAGCCTTCGATCTTCTTTTGTTTCAGACTTATTCACGAAAATGTCAATAAATCAAGGTAATTTTTAAACTGTTATTTTAGTTAAACCAAGCAAGCGAGAGTAACCAAATAAATTCAGAATTAAGGAGCATAAAATGGGGTTCATAATGCATATTTTTACAGACATCCATATCTTTGAACTTGGATAAAAAAAAATATAGTTTTTTTTTCGCTTCAATTTTTGCCACTTCTCGCGGAGACACAACCATCAAAAAAATTACTTAATAATCCACATTTGTCAACTACGTACACTAACTCTAACGGTAACTCTGAAGATGAGCTCTGGTTGAGTTCGAAACGCGTCAGTGTAGCTTGGTGGTGGTGATAGTTGGGTTTATGTGATTTGTGTGTGTTCGTACAGTGTGGAGGTGGAGGAACTGCATGAACACACATTTCTTGCATAAACGTAACTATTGTAAGGTCGTGGGTGAGCAAAGTAATTAATTGTTTACGTTCATTAACTACGTACAGTCAAGTGTAAAAATATGGGTGCACACAACTTGCTCATAAATATGTCCCATACCTCTTATGTCGTCGAATTAAGGTATAGCTATATAACGATGGGAGGATTAAATCGATACTTATTTTTGCACTTGACCGTACACTTTTAAAAACATTTTGAAAAATCATGGTGCGTCATATAAAAAAAAACATTTACGAACGTATGTTTACTATAGTGTTTTGGCAAACGAATAGAGCCCTTCTAAGGTAAGTATGTAGTTGTCACACCACAGAAAGAGGGTTGATGGACACATTAGGTCGTGGTTGACGTATGCAGACTTAGCTTATTCGCACTATATCTGTAGAAAAAATCAAAAACTTACAATTTGACATTACGATTTCTTCTACAGATATAGTGCGAATAAGCTAAGTCTTCATACGTCAACCATGACCTAATGTATTGTGTCCATCAACCTTCTTTCTGTGGTGTGACAACTAGAGACTTACCTTAGAAGGGCCAATACACTATAGTAAACATACGTTCGTAAATGTTTTTTTTTGACATGACGCACCATGATTTTTAAAATGTTTTTAAATGTACGAGGGCAGGTCCAAAAGTTTCCGGCCTAACAAAGAAAAGAAGTACATATATTCACAAAACTTCTTTTATTTTTCGATATAGTCTCCCTCTATTTCAATGCACTTTTTAGATTGAATTGAAATAGAGGAAGACTATATCGAAAAATAAAAGAAGTTTTGTAAATATATGTACTTCTTTTCTTTGTTAGGCCGGAAACTTTTGGACCTGCCCTCGTATACGTACTTGACAATTGTGGCTTATTAAGTAATTTTTTTGATAGTTGTGTCTCCGCGAGAAGTGGCAAAAAAAAGCGAAAAAGAAACCAATATTTTTTTCATCCAAGTTTAATGATATGAATGTCTGTAAAAATATGCATTATGAACCCCATTTTATGCTCCATAATTCTGAATTTATTTGGTTTCTCTCGGTTGCTTGGTTAAGCTAAAATAACAGTTTAAATATTACCTTGATTTTTTGACATTTTCGTGAATAAGTCTGAAACAAAAGAAGATCGAAGGCTGATTTTACGCATACAGTGTTCTTAGGTCCTGCCATACTGGACTTCAAATTACAACCAAATCCCTTACAGGGGCCACTCTTATTAGCTTAGCCTGCGAGATCCTTTTTAGGCATGAAAAAAGGCGATTATCAAAGCAAAAACTGTTACAAATACGAGAGGAGCTTGAAACGCCTAAATTGACGTCAAGTAATTTATGTGCGGCCCAGAGGCCAGGTATCAGGACCTGACGTTTTCACCGCGGTCAAGGTATAATGCAATAAGAAAATATACTGTTTAGATGATTACGACGAGGAAAAAACCAATCAAATATTATTATAGGTTTGAATTTTTTCTCTTATTAGTTCTTTCAAAAAAGTAAAAATTCCTTAAAATACTTGTCACAAAATCTAAAATATTTTAGTAATTAATAGGGTAAGTTTGTCCATGCGCAGCAAGTGTCGCTGGCTGTATGACTCAGCTCAGTGCAAACTTTTCTTACTAATACAGCAGAAGAAAAACGAACTGAGCTAAAGGCGAGAAAAGATTATTAATAAATAATAATTGTTATTTTTTCCAGCCACCACCTAACATATTCCTGAAGGGTTTTGTAACACTTGATAATAATAAAAGATAGGACAGAAATCCTACAAATATCTAAAAATTTTAAATTAACTTTACATCTAATTATCAATTCCAGTGTGGTAATTAACCTAATGTGGACAAATACTTATTATTATATTATTTATAGTACTCTAGTGACTTGTAGATATAGGATACACAAATATTACATCGAAACAAATAATAATCTATAAGAACCTTGATTTGAAATAAGAATAAGTATCTGTTAAAATTTATTTCTAAATAATTCACATGGTATAACCCTAACCAGCAATCAATACTAAGTGTAATATACTTATCAATAACCAGAACGGCTGAGTACCCAATCGTGTATTTAGCAAAATGTCCAGTTAGGCAATTTGACCAAAAAGCGAAATGTAAGGCGTCCTAGCATTTTGACCAAGTAATATAACGTTCAGAACGCAGAACACTAAAATAACAATTACTCTGTATATCATAATGTCCTAACTACATAATGTTAAAAAAGCTGATAGCAGAAATAGCACATTGTCAAATCTTATCGAAAGCAGTTAGCCCTAGTAGCATAATGACCAAAAAGCAAATTTTACAAAAATAGGCAAGTTGTTTCAGTCATTGGAATTTTTAAGGTTTTTAGCTCTATGGTCGATATAAGGTATTTTGCGTTTTGGTCTTTTTACATTTTAAATACTTAGACATATTGTTATCTAGCCATGTTGCCTTGTGGACTATACGTTAATTAGCCATGCTAACTTTTTAAATATGTATGGAAATCTCAAAACCATTTCGAGAAACAAGCTTTCGGTACTGTTTCTGTATATCAGATTTAAAAAAAAGTCTTACATTATTAAGATATTCGTTGAAATGTATTGAACTTCAAATGACTATTCTGTGAGTCATCAAATGAATATGGATAATAATTCCTTTGCCTTATTTAAAAAAAAACGTGTCTAGTCTATATCAAACATAAACTCAAACTTGACATTGACGTGTCGTTTCGTTTTTTGGTTTGTTTGTTTACTTATTTGTTATTTAAGCACAAAGACTAAAACCATATATAAGGTTTAAGCAGCATTTTATCCTCTAACGGCACTGAAAATGGCTAAAAGGACGGCTAATTACGAAAAAGCCGATTTTCGCAATTTGCCACAAGTGGACAATGGCATGATACTGGAGTTCATGACGAATTCTAGCAACCACAACATCGCTGAAATAAAAGGAGCTACTCAATGGTCAAGACTTTATTGTTAAATCATTGTGTAAAAGTAATGTGTTTGTTTTAAATAGGCAGATACATTTAAATGATCTTCACAACAAAACTGCAAATAGTGCTTGAAGTATTTTTGCTTCACTTCTCGACACCATTCCATTCGCCGTCGTTCTGGGATTGGTACGAATAACAAATCCGGGTTATCTTATCCCTGCTTTTATTCGAACATAAAGTGACGAAACACTCGTAGCCTTCCATTTCAAACAAGTTCAGTTAGTGATTTCAAATTTTTTTGAGGTTAGCCGTCCGCGGTTACGTTAACACCTTGACGTTGACTTTACTAGAGACTACTGTAATTTTTTTTTGTGCAGATGAAGACTACATTATCCATTATGCATTTGATGACGTCACGTCAGCAATAAATTAATATATTTTTTAATGTAGATAGGATCATTAAAAACAAAAATTCCGAAATTAGTTTCTTAAAATAGTCTATATTTATCAAATAAATTATTAAAACCATACACCAAAAATATGAAGCATGGCCAATTATATATTTTACAATTTACGAATCATCACAAAATGGTAAATTCACTTTGCATCATATACCATCTGAAATCGTGGTCATTTTGATACGTAGACGATTTGGTACTGAGACCTAAGAACAGAGACTGATAGAGATGATTCAGTAAAGTCCTTCTCGGGTGGCAAATTTAAAAAAAAAATAGAGAAACAAAGAGCTATTCAGAGTTACAGCTTTTAGTTGTCGCAATTTTCATATTATACTAGAGGAGCCCAAGAGAGGATTTCGGGATTTACTAAAGCGCGGCAGATTAACATACAGGGGGATACCTTGTACACGGTTAAGTGTCTCTACCAAATATGAACCCCATATATTGGCCGCCCGTAAAGGATACGGGATCAGATTAGTAAAAAAAAATTGATTATCAGAAATTCTCGAGCGCGTCAGATTAAGGTGACTGCAACAAATATGGAACATTTATGAATGGGTATCAAATGTAAATAAAATAAAAACATCGTGGGATTTCACAAACTTAATTGTTTTTTTTTTTGTTTCAATTTGGTATTTTACATTAGTTATTGTTGTTAGTTGTATTTAGAACAGTTGTTATTGATAGATTTAGTGAGTTAATTTTATGAAATGTTCGGGCGTGATTTTCTTCCTACGCCCTTTGTGATTATTTTTTTCTGGCAACCATTTACAAAAATGATAGTATTAGTAGTTTGATAGAAAGCTAGAAATACGTACATGTTTTCCGTACAATCTGCACGCCAAATGTCATAGTAAAATTTTCTGTTATTGTGCCATTCATTTTGAACAACCTTATAAAAAAGTCATTTTTTTTTACTTTTTGGTCTTGCGTTCTTAAACGTGTACAGATAATTATACTTTTAAAATTGCATAAGAACAGCTATTTTATCTTGTACATAAGAAAATAAAAAAAGTTGACTTAATTGGCCAACTTTTTTTTAAATAAATTCTTGAAGATGCGTTTCCGACTTTTTTTACAAAAAACTTAAATTTCAATTATCTCAGGAATGGTTCATTTTTGCATAGGGCATTATGGGACAAAAATGATTGCAAATTACCTCACCCTTAACCCCTTAACGGGATATGTCGACTTACCAATAACCCTGTATATCTTAATCTGACGCGCTGAAGCATTTCAAAATGGCGAATTTATTTCGCACATTCTAATAATGACCGCGAGTTTGCGTCACAGCCAAGTCGTCAGATTATTGAATGAGAGATTTTTTTAGGTTCACTTAACATCCCCTTGGAAAATCTGACGCGCTCGACTAATTTTTTTTTCTTCATATTCAACCCTTACGTACGACCACCCCCATCATGCAAACGATCAGATTAACATACGTACATTATTAAAAATACGTAGGACATGGATGCTATCAACATCTGACGCGCTGGAGTATGTCCATGCTAAAGTTTTTTTTTTACATTTTTTAAATCTACAACCGCTCCCCCCACCGATGAAAAGGTTACATTATATAACATTTTTTTCATTTATCATCTAAGCTTCGCAGCACAATAGGTCTCTATACGCTCGTGTAAATCGCCATTTAGCATCGTGGGTTAATGGCCTATAAATATCATTAAAAAGGAGAAAGCTTGTGATGGAGGGTCATATCAATGTAAATTATTTAAGAATTCAATATATTCACTCTTTTCAGGAACTAAATTCGAAAATGTTATGTATGTCTAGGCGGTTAACACTGTGAAAACTTACGAGAACACTCAAAAATAAACATTACAGGTACTACAAGGTAATTTGTTTTTGGAAGATGAGTTACTCGTGAATGCCCGCGGTGTAGACTCGCCTTAAAATACATAAAACTGAATACGCACAGAACTTCACTTTATATGTATAAATATAAATTATAGATAATGATATAGTCCGCTATCTAATACATGTAGGTTATTCTTAAATTATACTGTTATTTTGGTTTCACCGCTTAGATAATACCAAATCGTCAAAACCTGAATCAAACGCATTGTATTCTTAAGTCAATACAGGCAATCGTTGGTTTGCGATCACTGGCTGATGCCGCTCAAGGCTAGCGCGGCCTATTTTTGACAATGCAGTAGAGATCTGTACTCCCGCGCTTTGATTACGAGAGACAACGCTTTTATTGTACTCGTATCATTACAAGCGGCGTGTTTGATGCAAGGTGTTGGCGAGTGGCTCTGGCTGTGCGGGCAGAGGCGGGCGGCGGGTACTTACGCGGCGGGGTCGCGCGCGTCGTCGTGGTGCAGGTCGCACGTGCGCAGGGGGTTCTCCAGCCTCTTGATCATCTCGTGCTGCGAGTGCAGGATGCGGGACAGCGCCGCCGTCCATTGCTGCCGGCGCGCGTCACTCGCGCGGCACGTGAAAGACTGACGGGGTTTGATCGGGTCCACAGACATGATAATGAAAGCCCCTTCCGCTTCCTTTAATTCCATTTTATTAACCTGTGCAATAAATTATAAAGCTTGTTATTAACCTTTTAACCGTTATAGTCTAATCTATAACACATAAAATTTCCAGCTCATTTCGTTGCAGTCTGATAAATAAGACTAAGTTTTGATTTGTAATTTAAAGGATTTTCATCGCTCTAGCGTAATTAATTTAACATGACTTATACACGATTATTATTATTGTGTATCGGTGACGACATGACCATGCAAAATCAAAAATTCTAGAGGTTAAAGGGTTAATAATGTATTTGACAGCTATTGTAATAAAAGTAAATAAAAGCTCAAATCGTGGTTTTGTCGCACGATTCGGAGTCCAGGGTGATGCGATCCAAACGCCCAACAAACGTACAACTGTCTTGATTGAGACGTTTAATGGCATCTAATAGCATTTTACTTTTACCCAGCGTTTGGATTTATGGGTTGCTATGCTAAATGTCGGTTAACACACTGAAAATACAGCAGACGTAGGTGTACCTGTACGTGGGCCTTGTAGTTGTAAGTGGGGCTGGTGAACTGCGACTTCCTGCCGACGGGCTCGCTGAAGATGACGCACTGTTCGAACAGGAACACGTGTAACTCCTTGCCCTTGTCGGCGCCGGACTCCGACACCAGCAGCTCCTCTTGCAGCAGCAGCTTGCCTTGCGCCGTGATGTTGCCCTGCCCGAAAATTAACGCTTGCTATAGTAGGGGCCATAATTCGAGAGACAAGCTTGACATTTAAAGGGTTACCAGGGTTAGACGAAATTAAATAGTGATGTGGCCGATATTATAATCAGTGTCGACTGGACTATATGATTTGATATAAGACGGGTTTTTTTACTTCCTTCAATGATATCTTACATTGAAATGTAAATTGTTACATTAATTTAATCATATCACCGTGAGTAATGAATAAATACCACAGGTAGCCAAAGCCGTAATGTTTTTTTTTTATTATCGACACGAACAGCACTACCCTGTCTGTGGCAACATTTGAGCAAAATGAATTGTCAAAGTTGTCTCTCGAATTATGGCCCCTACTATACACTACAACTACATCAACAAGACAAGTTAGCCGAAGAGGGATAGGGAGTGTTGTAAAAGACTTAGAGTTCTGGAGTCTTCATTTTGTAGACTAGACTCACTTAGTAAACGACTCGATAAACTCGAAGAGTCCCTCGACTCGACTCGAAGAGTCTGAATAGTTAAATCATGTTAAATAAATAAATATCTTTGATATATATTTTGCTTCCTAAAAGAAACATTCGCATTGCGTTCGGAAATTAATTTAGTTTCAAATGTTTGTAAAAGTAGAAAAGTCAATATCAAAAGTAGCGGTGCACTTTGATTCTTCATCGCTTTACAATCTATTGACTAATAATAATGCGCGATGTATTCCCATGGCGCGTACATGAAGTAGGGTGCCTTTCTACCAGAGATGTGCTACGCTACGTTGCTATGAATGCGTTTGATATCCACCAATCATATTCATTGGTCCACATAGCATAGCACTATTATAGAGGAAAAGGGTTCGACTAAGACTTGTTTTTTATATGGAAAGATGCGTGAAGATGTGTGATGCGTGGTTGTGATCTGGATGTGTGCTGTAGACGCGTTTTCCGGATCTTCCTCGAGCGGCTCCATAGCTTAGCATTAGTGGAAACGGTCAGAAAGAAGCATTCACATCCCAGCAGCAAATACTTCGTTTATTTTGAATTATTATAAAAAGGTCATTGTTAAACACCTTTGAAAAATTTCTCACAACAAATATGTAATATCTAGCATGGACAAATCGACGGTGAGTCAGAATTCAGCCGCGTATATGAAATTTTATGAATTTGGTATAACCACTTTAAGCCTTGTGTCTAAAGTGGTTGTTCCAATTTAGTAAAATTTCATATACCGTCGAAATTTTTATTTACATTATTTTGGTTTCGTAAGTAATAGTTACTATTTTTCAAAGTGTTTTTCAATAAAAATACTCGTCAACTTTGTTTACCCTTTTTCTAATGCTCAAATAAATTAAATGAAGCTGCATAGCACATGTCTGGTGTAAAGGCACTCTAAAGCTATGTATCGACTTCGCTCGGCAAACCATCATACCGTCATAGCGTGTACCATGGATACCGTGCCGCCGCGCGAGACAACTCGAACTTTGGGGCACTGGAACGTGCCAAATCACAGGTTTGCCGCGGTCGAACAATGCTATAGTATTTTCACTGTAACATTGTGCGGATGACAGTTGTCAAAATCACGGACTAGATAAGTGAAACCTTTAAAACTCGAATCGATAAAACCATTAATTTAAAATTGCAATTATGATGTGTAATAATATTAATTTATGATTAATTGATTATTTAATAAAATCACATTATAAAGTAAGCCAAGTACCGGAGTTCTATATACTACAAATTATAATGGCAATAATTTTACATGGCACACCGAAGTCAGTATAATATAATACGAAGTATATCATACGAAACTATCACGCAAATAACGTTTCTTAACTATATACGATAGTATATTTATTTATGATATTTAATATATTAATTAGGTTAAATTTCTTTCATGAAAGATATATTTTTTTAAGTTTAAATGCTTAACTCCAGACATATTCGGAGTGCCTTTTAGATAATTCGCCATATATATATATATATATATATACACCGCAGCATTTTTTTCTTAGTGTAACGAAACGGTGTGTCAAATGTCACCCGCACATTGCTATAGTTAAAATAGTATAACGCGGCGCGCGGCGGCAGCGCAAAGTCGATACGCAGCTTGAGATGAACGGGCGAGTTGTGTCTAGCCCTTTCAGCGCCACGCCTCGACAAAACGTAAACCTGCTTTGAATCTTATGTCATTGTGTCAAGATCACTTTGACACTGTACTTTGTGACACCTATATGTGTCGTTGGCGTTGAAAGGGCTAGCAGCGCTGTCGTGCGTGGTGGCAGTACCGTGAAGCCCTGGAGGCGGCCGACGTCCATCATGTCGTTGGCATTTTTCGGGATGATGGAGGTGCACAAGACGGCGTCACGCAGCGCGGCCAGCGCGACGCTGCTCGCGCCGCCGCTCTCGGAGTACGCCAGGATTTTTTTAACCAGCAAGTGATACTTTTGAATGCGCTGGATAGGCTTGATCAATAGGTCTCCCAGCTGTAACATGTCAAATGTTCAACAGTTTAACGTCGTTTTTTAAGTGATTAAAATAATATTCGCAGTAAAGTCGCATTAAAGATATCTTTAAAACTGTAAATAATTTAATTTGCAAAGCGTTTAAGCATCTAAACGAAAAAAACGGAAAAACAAAAAAAAAATAAACTTCATAGTAAATAAAATTAATAAAATGAGACCTCATGAGACCTGTATCTTCATTTACTACTAGCCTGGCTGCTAAATTGATCTTATGTGCTGGTAGCGTTTTCGAACACTGTGTCTCCTGCATATTTTCATTATGACATCATCATCATCCCAGACTATATACGTCCCGCTGCAGAGCACAGGCCTCTTTTCAGAATGAAGGCGTGGCTGTGGTTCCCACGCGGGCCCTGTGCGGATTGAGAACTTCACACACACCATTGAATTTATTCTCAGTTGTGTGCATGGTTCCACAAGATGTATTCCTTCACCCTAAAGCTCATGGTAAATTTCCAATGTAATCTGAAGTAATCTCATATATAAATTGCGAAAAACTCAAGAGGTACAGGCCCAAGCTCTAACCCACGACCCTCTGCTTGAGAGGCCATAGGTCAAACCACTAGGCCATCACGGCTTATATGTTGTTATTTAGTATTTCTAAATTAATTGTCACTTTTTAAATAGTTGGATAAATAATAGAACAAGATACAGCTACTTTTTAAACTAAATGTTCTCAAGTTGTGATACGCTTTATTCATATATAAATACTAGCTGATGCCCGCGACTCCGTCCGCGAAGAAATAGGGTTAGGTATACAAAAAATAGCCTACGACCTATTCTCAGACTTAGGTACCGAATATGGAGAAAAGTTTTATAAATATCGGTCAAGCCGACTCGGAGGAGTTCGGTAACAAACACCGTGACACGAGATTTTTATATATTAGATGTACCATTTAAGACATGGACATTCATACCTACACTCAAAACTCATACCACTCTTTTATCTCAGGGCAATCATATAAAAATGTATTTGTGTAAGCACTACGCTAGTCGGTTGTTAATATTAATTTACCAGCAGCGCAAAACTAAAGAGCAGATAAAATAGAACACATGCAAATAACATACTCGTATAACTATTTTACAGTCCAGGACTCCAATGTCTGGACAGCCTCAAAATTATTAACACACATATACACACATTATTTTTTTAAATATTTTATTAAGAACTATGGACTGTAAAGATATTGGAATCATGTGCACATCTGACATATCATACACACAACGTCAATGTATAATTAGATTTTTCCATTTTAGAGATTTATCCGTAACGTTAAAATGCAACTGAGCACGTAAGTTGTATTGTTTATTGTTACCATATCTGATTTGGTCCTTCGCATGGCTTGCAGATTAACAGAAACATATTGGCGATCGCAAAATAAAATAATATTAAACTTTACGTAATAAATGGAAACATTTTTGCTAAACTATTGTGATTGAACCTCGGACACATACAAAGTTTAGTTGATAACTAATAGCTAAAGGTGACTAAAAGCTTATAAAAAAAAAATTAATTAAGTATATCCGATTATGATAAATACGATCTTAGTAAAAGCATGTAAACTGAATTTCAGATATTTTTGAATTAAAATGAAATGGGTTAAACAATTCTGGTTAATGTTGCTTTAACTTAGAATACCATCCACCATTTCATTACAAGTGAAACATTTTTTCTTCCTCTACACATATGTACAATGAAAAAAAACAATAGCGTATTAAAATAATATTTCTCGTCAACGGACGGTCCCATTAAATCTAAAATCAGAAGAGAATTTTAAAACACGTTTGCACGTCAAAACGCCATACACGGAATTGGTAAATAGCACCAGACTCACGCAACTAGGAACAAAAAAACTTTTGTATGGACTTAACATGGCAAACCATTACCACAATACTGAAACAAAACGTCAGTACATTTTATCTGTCAAGTCAACTGTCAGCCACATGCCACATTGCTTATTTAGCTTGTCATTGCGGCTCGCATAATACTTTATTAGTTAATTTCTCTAGATTTATTTCAAGTTAGTCTTAATTGTTTTCTAATTTAGTGAAAAGTGATTGACGTGAACATGTGTTGTGAAAATTGAATCGAAGAGATGGTTTATAACGTGTCAAATTTGTGGAAATCGGGCTAGTCGAAAAAATCGCGAAAAAAGGATGTTTATGGCAAAATTTCCCTCGGATGAAGACCGGTAAGTATCTCCTTAGATAATTCGAGCCATATTTTGGAGCAGAAAGCTATATAAACAAAGGAAAATAGATATTTTATATTCCTTATCATTGTCTCTTAGGGATGTACTAAAACTATCGATTACTACACGCTTACTTCTTTATCATTGCAAATTCATAATTACTTTACATAAAAGAAGCTGAACTTTGTGACAACTTGCATGCAATATGAACATGATTATTGGCAGAATTTCAATCAAAATCTGTCTGCCATCCATACAGTCGTAATTAACTTTTTATTTGATAATAGTTTAAAAACATTTACGGCTAAATAACAAAATATATTTATAATTACTACGGGATATAGATTGTGATTACGATTGCTGATTTTCAAGCTTGCGATATTTCGACCCAGTTGTATGACTTGCATGCATCATGATCATGGGTAGACACACACGTTTTAATGATAAAATATTTTCAGATGCAGACAGTGGGTCAAACTAGTTGGAAAAGAAGATTTAGTGTATGTTCCAATAGAAAAAATACATTTGTGAAGATCACTTTGAAGGCAGAGCTTTTAGTAAAAAAAATTGTATAAATCTTTCTTTCGCAAAATCATAAAAAATAAATAAATGAAATCAGCAGCAAAAGTTTATTTTATTTTGGGTCTACATTTAAGTCCAAACATATATTAAAATATAAATATAAAATATCACACGACACGACTTAAATGTGGACTCGATTCTAACCTAATTGTGACTAAGAAAATTGTTACTGTGAGCCCATATTTCAACCCTCACCATTTTATCGATATCGATTATAAACGCAAGCGTTCATCATGCAACACTATTTTAGTCTGTTATGTTGGTATTACTGTTCTTTGACGGATCTTTGGCGTTAATGTTGGTAATGGTTTGCCATGCAAACTGAATCTATTCGCTAGTATGGGAGTCCCGTCTCTTAAAACGTAGTGGTTATATTCTCTTTGAATAGCACTAGCACACACCTGCAGTTTGTGGCCAAGTTTTTGTCTCAACTCTTGAAAGTAGTGGTCATGTTCGGAAACGATGTATTCGGAGACTGGTTTGTTGCGGCAGTAGGTTTCGTAGAGGAACATTCGCTTCTCGAAGAAGCGGCGGAACAGCGGGCCCAGCAGCTCGGGCTCCGCGACGCACGCCTGCAGCTCCAGCAGGAACTTGCTGCACAGACAGTCATCAATCGTATACGTACAACACAAACCTCAGGCTCGCTGCCTATTCAAACATTTGCTACTAACATACAATGATAATAACAAAAATATCCGGCTTCGGCTGATAATGTACCTACAACACGCAAAATGTGCCAACAATCAAAACGTACATACGCAAAATCTACATGGGCTAAAATGTACAGTACATGAAATGTACTTACGATGAAAATACAACGCAAACTGTAAAAATAAAAAAGCACATTTCGCGAATTGTTTAATCATAAAATGCACAATCTGTAAAATGTTACAAAAGCAAAATGCTCCATCGCCAAACGTACAAAACGTAAAATGTACAAGGACCGAAACTGATAAGTGATAATAATACTCCGTTTCGTTCTATCGAGGTATCACTGTATTTGAGTATCCGAGAAACATACAAACTAGGTATCTACTTCCGTATTGTTATTTTTTCGTGGCGTACAATTTGCGTGTTCATAATTCTAACTTTGGTCATTTTTCCACTATTGCGTCGACATTTTGAACAGTGTACAATTTTCATGTGTACATTTTGATAGTTAGTACGTTTTATGTACTGTACATTATCTGCCGAAGTCAAATATCCTATAGCACAACCCCATTGAAAATCGCTTAAGTGCAGTAAAATTAATTAAGCAATGCTTGAAAAAGAACTCGCAGAGCACAGACATTTTTAACACCAACGTCGCATAGAGTGCAGAGCAACTTAATAAGATATCATCGCTAAAGTCTGTTAGTATAACTGTATGCGATAGAAATAGTATATAAAACTTTTCAGAAGTGTCACTTCGAAATAGGGTTCTACTTTAAAAATCATGTTTTTATGACAGTTATGGAACATACTAATGGTAGAACGAACTTTAAAATACTTCGTTAGTGTTAGTGACAACATAATGCAACTTACCCTCTATGCCAGTCGTAAATAGCTTCTATATTGCCAAATATCATTCGCAGTCGGCGGTCGCGCAGACCTTCGGGCAGTGGCGGATCAGCGTTGGGGTCCTGAACACGGGTATATAATAAAATAATAAATAATATTACAATATTATTCCGTGAATCTTACCAATAATTATAAATGCGAAAATTTGTATGAATTGTATGGATGTTTGTTACTCTTTCACGTCAAAACGGTTTGAAGGATTCTGTGGCAAATAGATAGTTTATGTACCTGGATTAACATATGGGATACTTTTTATCCGGGAAAATTGCATAGTTTCCGCGGGAGAATGAGATAAACAAATTATTCGCAGACAGAGTGGCGGGCAACAGCTAGTACCGATATTATTTATTTATCGTATGGCTTACAAATTACGCTTAAATTATAACTTAAATTTACACTTCCTAAGATATTCTGCTGCTTCGCTCGTGAGGGTTTTGAAGTCCTCTATCCTCTGTACCGATATAAGGCTGGGTATTGGTAGTACATAATTTACCTATATTATAAGTATCAATTTGCTTCTATTGCTATAGTGATAGTCACTTTACCAATTTAAAAAACAATAAATAATATTTTTGTGGGCGGAGAATTATTAAGAGAAAACACAAGTGATATTAACTTTACTCGTGATACTGCTTTAGACAGTAGGTACTTCTTTGGGATGGGATATCTATACTTATAATAAAAGAGTAACGTAAACGAATGACTGACTGACCGACAGTGCACAGCTTAAACAACTGGAGTTAGACTTAAAAGTTGGTAGATATATTCCTTAAGGGCCATAGAGATTATTGATTAATGGTGTCCACTACTTTAATTTACTACCTACGCGAACAAAATTGTGGGCAAGTGCTATTTCTAATACGAATCGAACCATTGCCGAACTCACAAACCAATATTCAAAGTGATGAAGACACTTTATTCGATCCCACTTAGCAGGTAACTAACTCGTATGTACCTACGGAATAGTATCGTCGCACAAAAACACCAAGTATGACCTTTCGAAGAAAGCGTAGACATACGCCTTGACAGAAATTCCACATCTACTGTTTTAAGTGTTTTAAGGTCGAAGAATAAAAGTAAAAAAATTGTTGTTAATATTGCTCGGACTTGGTACACAAAGACGGCGTTAAGTACATATAAAAAACCGCAAAAGTCGAACGAAGCCGGTGTTACGTTACATTAGGTTAGTACAGAGTGCATTCAGATTCAAACATTTCAGATAGGAATGAACCGATAGTCTACTATCATGTGTGCCGATACAGGGATTTAATACAAATAATAATTAGTTTTTTTTTTAAATCTTGTCCTACAATTTTGTAAGGAGTCAGAACAAAATATTCGTTGCGTTTTATATGGACGTACAGACGAACATAACTATTTAATGATAATTTTTAGTAATCCGAAAAATCCAGTAATGACGACCATAAATTATTCACGGGGGTTGTGAGCGGAGTACTGAGTTGTGAGTCGCGGTTTAGTATGTGTTATTTATTATTTGTTGTGTCCTGTTTACACAATACATGTTAGAAAATTGTACGGTCAACCAAGAAAGTAGTCTACCAATTTCGACAAAACTTTCTGTGAGATCAATATTGCTAAGGTTGACTTTTCTAACTGAGTGAAGTCATTGACATCATATTATCTCGCTGTATCATAACGTCCAAATGAACTTCAACCGTAGGGTGGTAGACCATATTTTAGGCCGACTGTACAAGAAGAATATATTACAATTATAAATATTACAAAGGGGGTTGTCATGTATGTCATCAAGCGTCACAATGCAGCCGTGTTGCACCGGTTTTTGGATGCATAAGCTTGTGTGTTCGAACCTGCATGTGGCGGATATATCCCTCGCAGATGAGGCTGAGGTCGGCGACGTAGACCTCCTCAGTCTCGAGCAGCTCGCGCAGCACGTACTCGCGCTTCCGGAGCGCAGCCGCGCTGTGGTCGGGCCCGGGCGTGCTCGGCTCCTCCGCCTCCGCCTCCGCCTCCGCCTCGCCCTCCTCGGCGCGCCCCACGCCACACGCCGTGCTGCCATGCTGCTCCTGATGACATTAAATTCTTGTACTTGGAACTAAACCTTTCACTATGCAGGGTGTCTCATTGAGATCGATCAGTATGGGAAAGTCTGAAACTATAAGACATACGAAGATCTGTTCTTTGGAACCATGTCATCGATTTTAGTAACAAGAAAAACTGTATTCATACATTAAGAAAAAACTTGTTTTCAGCTCGGAAATCGAACCCGGACGATTTGGAAAATAAAACTAACACTATTTCTATTTAGATATCGATTGTGTAGCTCTTAAGCAGCAAATGTAAATAAAACATGTCTAAAATGAATAAGATGCATTGTTTCCATATCCTTTCATTTATTTTAGTGGTGTTCGAAATGACTACCATTTTTGTCAATACAACATTCAACACGTTTAGGAGCGTAAAATTGTATCTATGGTTGTTGTCTTACGGCTCTTTGTTGGTGTCGCAACTTGTTAGATCCACTGCTTTTACAATAATAAGATCGTAATCTAAAAGAGTTGTATGTTGTATTAAAAAAAAATGGTTGGTCATTTCGAACACCTACTAAAATAAGTTAAAGATGAATTTAATACATGCATTTTATTAATTGACATTATATTTCATTGTAACATTTGCTGCTTAAGAACTACACAATCGATATATAAATAGAAATAGTGTTAGTTTTATTTTTCCAGGTTCGATTCCCGAGCTGAGTACAAGTTTATTTTTAATGTATGAATGCAGTTTTTCTTGTTATTAAAATCGATGACATAGTTCCTAAGAACAGATCTCCGAATGTCTTATAGTATCAGACTTTCCCATGGTGACCGATCTAAATGAGCCACTCTGTATATCTAATTTGTCAAATTGTTCCATTTTATCGAGCACTTTCTTTGTTATTGGCATAATGTAGCATGCCAAATTATGGCGGGGTAAAAGGCGTTCAGAATGTGTTTAGGGACAAGGATTTCACTTAAAATACAATGCATTCAAGTAGGTGAACATAGTAATTTAAAATATCAAAAGTATCGCAGAAGTGCAGACGGTATTAAATAACACCATTAGAATGTAGTTAGATTGTTCGTAAAATTTACTTTAAAAAACTTCTTAACAACTTAACCGTGCTTCCATTCTCGTGCAGTTAGAGTATGAAGAAAAATATAATCAATCGTAAACTATTAATATATAAATTCTACGAGTGCGTAAATAAGTTCTACAGTTTGGAAAGGATAATGTAAAGCCTTCTGTATTTTATTCAAGTTTTAAGTTCCTCATTTTTCTAACAAACATTAAAAACCACAATTGAGGCATTATCTAAAATGCAAAAAAATACCAAGAAAGTTCCATTAAAACCAAAGCTGAAAAGTAAAAAACGCAACACACGATTAATACCTATACTATGACCGGATACAACTTTTAAATTTTACCAAGGAGAGGAATAATAATTAATTGATACTAACAAAGCACCTAACCACTACTATACCATGTCGATTAATTCGTGCACCAATGAGAGAAAATCAAGTTATAACTTGATTTTCTCTCGTATAAATACGAAGACCAAAATTATTTTCTGGCTCCGCTGCAAACTAAGTTAAGTTAGATAATGATTTAATTTTTAAAGCTTAATTATTGCGTATACCACACACACAGCTAAATGAATCGAAATAAATGTTTTTGCAAATAATATTACTAATATAATAATATCTAAAAGCGAAATGAAATTAATTAAAGTTTTGTCCAAAAGCAAAATTTACAAAACCCATTTATTTAATTGCAGTTTAAAGCAAAGAATCAAACCAAACACACTCAACGAAAAACATGCATCTGACTGATTGGGAGAAACCTAACCATTTTTTCCTTGACTATTTGTTCAATTTCTGCAATGTCTGCCGGACCACCGTTAGTTTCCAAAGCGTCCATGGTCAACGAATTCTGAAAATGTCACCAATATGTCACCACTGGAAAACCTAAAACCTTATAGTTAGTTACATTGTTAGGGGCGCAAGTGAAGGTTATTTTAGATGGTTTTCTTAAGAGAGAAATTGGTTAGTCAATGTACATATTTCGTGAAGATATCACTTACGCGCGTGGGGGTGTCTGAGGAAGCGGCTGGTGCGGGTGACTGCTGTAGCACTGTTTGAGGATCCTGAAAATGTACACAGAAATGATAAAAATGGCAAGCTTAGTAAAAAAGGATTAAGTGCATTAATTTCCACAGTCTTAATCTTTTTGGGTGCTGCACGCCACGCATGTAGTGATTTGTATAGGGGGGATCTTCGGCAATTTAGTTCACATTTGTTGCTAAGCAAGCTAACAAAGGACTTACCTGTATGGGCTTCATGGGCGGCGGCAGCTCAACATCGGCGGCATCATCTTCGCCCTCGTCGAGAGCGCCCGCCGCGCCGGCTGTATCGCCGTCGTCACCACGAACATTGTCACTACCGTACGGGAGCTGAAAACCAATCGTCACCATTACTTCTATATTTAGTATATTAGCGCTACACTGTTTTTTATCCGACTGCCGAAAGAGGGTTATGTTTTTGGAGCATATGTTCTTTGGCACGGCCTGAAGCCTAAACGGTTCGATGGATTTTAAAGCGTGATTTTAAACAGTGCGGGGGGGGGGGGTTACTTTTAGTGGTACGCTCACGCTCATTGGGGCAATATTGACTCGTGACTATCAAATTCTGGGTATTTTCCTAAAATTTCTAAGTCTACAATTTAAAAAAAAAACAAATTTCGGTTTCAAATTAAGCTTTGCACGTAGCTACCAAACACCCTGTATACTCCGCGGCAAATCTAACCGCGCACTTTACATACATGTTTCTAAGGAAGGAGGGCGATTAGATTTGCCGCTGAGTATATAAAAACACATCAGATGAGATTATGAGACTGGACCAAGTCAGCTATGAAATTAATAAACTTTTCTTTTTTTTTCTTTTTCGAATACATTTGTCATCGCTAGACCCCGTTATCTAACGCTCAGCTTGGGGGCAAGTGATGGGACAGTTTCGATAATCTGAATCGATTAAAAATGAAGTTAATTTACTCACTCACTAACATAATTATCAAAAGATCCATACTTACCAGAGCTCTGCTATAAGTACCTAGTGATTTTATATATTATTATAAAATGAAAGAAAAAAAATATTCATTTTATTTTTGTAAGTATGTTTTATAATAAATTAACAATATTTTTTCCAAATTATATGAAGTCAAACTTCGTCGCCTGCTTGTAAAAAATCCATTTTAAAATTAAAATTATTTTTCGACCTCTACAGATGTAACTGGCAAAAACTGTAGTTTTGGTAATGCTCTATGCAGCTTCTGTTTACAATACTTTTATCAATTTGAACACTTTGAACTTCCTTATTTAGTAACATCTGGTTATAATTTTTACAGATTTAAAGCCTGGATTTTTATTTAATACGTTTGTTAATTTTGCATGAATCAATTTCCCTTTGTGGTGCAGCCTCACTAATGAAATTTTATTTTGAATATCATGTACAATATTCAATAACTGTTTCAATGACAACTTGGGATCTTCTAATTTTGTAATGACTGTTGATAAAATTATGAAATGAGTGTGTATAAAATTTATTTAGTTTGTTAAATCATTGTACGTCGGCACTTAACTTATTTCTTCACTAAATTATAAAAAAACTGCTCGTACTAAATTAGGAACCTACCTAGTAAGTGGTATCTGTACTATTCAATAATTGTCGCCCTCCTATCCGATCAAATAGATGCAATGAAGAGTTATCTCAAGAACATTCACAAAAGAAAAATTTATTTTGACAAATAGCTATTTATAAGTAAATGTGAATCAAATAATTATGTGAAGCAACATCACTATTTTAGCTTGCCCCCAAACTGAGCGTCAGATAAGGGTATAGTCATCGCATGGTACAACAACATACCTTTATTTTTTTATCGGAGGGAACCTTCTTCAGCGGAGTAGGCTTTTCTGCCGTGGCTGGAGATTGTCCGCCGCTTGAGACCTTGTCGGTTTTGACTTGAGACGGCTTGCGTAGTCCTAGCCATCGCCTTCTTCAACACACCAAAAAATGGCTTAAGTTTATACAATACTTAATTTGAAACGACAAGAAAAAATCTTATTTATACCATTTAGTTATATTTTTATTTAATCGATGAATGCAATAAACGCAGAGAGAAAAACCTAATCTCGATTAATATTTAGAAAATAGAATCAAAACAATGAATAGACGAGGTGGCGCAAAAGTATATCAAAAAGTTATGATGACTTTATCTGAGGATGTTAAATTAATGACATTAAGTAGCAAATATCGCTCCAATGATCACCTCCCAAGATGATTTGATGAATTGTTGTTTGCGAAACATTTAAGTCCAAATTGACGGTTCAATGTTAAGCCTAGTTTAGGTCTGCAAGAAAAATCGTGCAAGTTGCATTACATTGCCGCAAAGTGAACTAGTTTTACGTGATTATTCGAGCGCCGTAATGTAACTAGCACGATTTTTCTTGCAGCTCCAAACTGGGCTTTATTTTCTAAGCTTTACAAGGCTTGGAAGGTTCCGTGGCTTATTGTCAGCTTGTTCTACAATATATATGTTAAAGAACGATGGTATTTCACACCATTTGCAAAAATTGAGACTCGCTCACAGTATGACTTTACTTTTGCGGTGCCCTGTATATAACGTATAGCTTACTAAAGTACTCAATTGATCATATGCGCGGTGTTCTAAGTAAGTCAGACAGCAACAAGACATGGCCACCTCGACTCGAGTGGCGCCGGGCTGAGCCAACCACGAGCTCTAGTAGATTACAGTTACACGCGTATGTAATTTGATACCTCTAACCGCGTAACGCGCAATGATACGTTGCGCCCTTCGATCATTGTAACGCATTATCCAACGAATAAGCTAACAAAGCCTTCACAGTTTTAAAATTATTGAAATCGAAGTTAAATAATGTTTATTTTGAGTAAGCTTCGATATTTTATTTAATGGTTTGTAGAGTTATGGCAAAAAGCATGGATTTCATTTTAAGTAATGACAAAAACATTGCTTCTCTATTAGTTATTATTATTTAATAACAAACTTATAATGTAATTATTGTTAAGAAAACCCCTGATTACCATTACCTAGATACAACCTTAATTTATAAATTAAAAATATTTTAGGACGGCCAGATCATGCATAGTTCTAACTGTTACTAAATTGTCAAAAAATAACATAATATATGTTATGTTTGGGTCATGAAAAGAAGAAGAAAAAAAAGAAGAAAAAAAATCAAAAGATGTTCTGCTGCAACTTACTTGACAACAACTACCTGATTCCACATAGTAATTTATATTCATTACTTATAAACTTCCCACTTATAACACAATAGTTAGATTAACAACAGCGTTTAGGAATAAACTAACAACACGGTCACATTGATATAACCACATTCCTATTACGAGTAGTACAAACATTTTTATCGCAGATATATCGCCTAAAGGAGCCAATAATCGAGTGGGGAACGATCGGCAAGAGTCAGATATCAAACGCAGATTACGTTGATAACTTTGTCAGCCGTGGAATCGGTTGCGACAGGAAGCGTTACTGTAAATACTGAAATACTGACAGAACTCGAGCAACGAACTAGCAACAAACTGGCCATGTATTGCGGTCTTCATTCTTGATATCCCTAATGATTTATTTGTTCGATGAAAAAACCTGATCCAATTAAAATTATAAGGAATGGCATAAAACTGATATAACCTCTGTTAGAGCATGTCTAGTTTGAAATGACGCGCCCCACCACCGCGGTTGCGGCACAGGATTTTACAGCTCAATTTGAGCTACAATAGAGTCTATTGTAGCTTGAATTGAGTTTCGAATCCTGTGCGTGAGTGCGGTGGTGGGGCGCGTCATTTTAAACTAGACAAGCTATACTTAGCAAATTAATTTATGAGCTGTTAGGTTAGTGTTGTTATCAGATGTCGAGGTAACTAAAATAAGGTACGAGGTGATGATAAGATTAAGGTAACTGATACTGATAAATAAAATGAATTAGTTGTGAAATGTACGCGATTTGATAAGTCAGTGATTTTTAAGAAGAAAAAAAAACATTTTCAGACAAACTTTTTTTTTCTACTTTTTTAACTGTTTGGAAGCTGGCTATTGAAAAACATGGGAAAAATAAAAAAAGTAAGTCACATGGCCTCGGCAAATTATATAATTTAAGAAATATTGTGGTTTCTTTTTAGGTTGATTATTACTTAACACAAATAATCTGATGCCTAGAGTTTGACAAATTTATTGTAAAGCATTGTTGACATACTGTCAGTAGGTACATAACAGACTCCGTTTTAGAGTCGTTTTCAAAAACAATTACAAGACAAAACTTAATTGATTCCTTTGTGTAATGAAAGTTACCCATATAGTTTCAATGACCTTTCGTTACGCAAAGGAAGCGATCGTGATTTTGTTTTTGCCCTTAACTATTTACATTTTTTTAAAACGACTTTTAACCGATAATCCAATACGCAACTCTAGTAAAAAAATACAAACTTAAGTCCTATTAAATAAATAAGTTACTCTATCTGGTTGGCAAAATACCTGACGACACAGTTTGCTATGGCCATACAAACTCTATGGAGAGAATCCCATTTTGACAACTCATAAATATCAACAACTCATAAGTTGGTATAACGCATCCATGTGACTACACTAAAATTTGGCTAGTGCATACGGCGACGAAGTAGTTCTAGCATTATACAACAGCACGTCCTACCTAACATTTCTATATAACGGCGTTGAAAGCATGTGATCCGAGAAAAAATAAATATATCGCATAACTGATGTGGCAGATAGTAGCCGCCGTCATACTAGTAAAGATTGACAATGGCGATTGATTTTAAGCTAGTAAACGATGTCAACAAAATTGTGAAAATCGGGGCTTGTTAATACCACGTTAGCAAAACTCCTTCATTTTCATTAATTATTTTTCTACAGCTGTAGATAAAATGTACTTTTAAATAAATCAACTCATATAATACAAACAAAGTCGAACGACTTACGCAGACGAGATCCTTTTACAAAAATGTAGTTCTTTAGAAGAGTAGAAAAACACCAAAATTATGAATATTTTTCACACTTACTGCATCACTCTTTACTTTCCTGATATCACACGAAATTGTTTAATTGCTTCAGATAATGGTTTTAGTATAGTTTTTCAAACACTTTGGTTAGTAACCTCCTCAGCAAACTAACAATTGTAAGCACCTGAAGAGAAAGTGACAGCAACTTTGACAACAAGAAGGTTTTTTATCCCATTCCTCGACGCACATGGTAGAACTGCTTATACACCATCACGCCACAAAGCGACTGATCACATTATCGCTTCAAAGGAATTAGATAACGAATACTAAAGATAAAAGATGACTAACGGGAAATGCGAAACACAACTAGTACATCATATTAAAGATATGACTATTTGCCACGGAAAAACTCATTAGTGAATAAGTTCGTGAGTTTTATTCGAAAGCATAAGGGTACACAGAAAGAACATGTCTAGTCACCTTTTTTTGGAAAATGAAATTATAACCTCAAAATGTAGAGCTCGCAAAGTACTATAACTCCCCATTGGATTAAAACTGGGTATATGAAAATAATGTTTTATTTTCACTTAAAAGAAAATGGTTACATAGCAATTGTTTGTGATGATTATGGCTAAATTTCAAACCACTATAACTCAAAAAGTTGTATAAGTGACTAGACATGTTCTTTCCGTGAACCCTTCATATAGTATCCGTAATAGAAAGGGCGGCTCCTCTGTAGCGAAATTGTGGCTCACGTTTAAGCGCAATGCGTAATTCAGATATGTGAAACTTTCCGGCCTTAGGTAGGCATATTGTCTAACTTGCACATGGTCGCAATTGTAATCAATACCTAACATGAAAATACTGTGACAATAAACAGTATGTATTTAGTATTTACATCCTACCTAGTTGTAAAGAATATTTGTACATTACAGCTTTAATGTTATTTATTATAGAAACTCGACTTAATATAAACGTCCTGAGAACCCTTAACAAAGAAAGCCTGATGTATTTAAAATACATAAATCATCTTCCTTAACGGCGACTACTGCGAAACGGAATTTGGCGACGGATAGCGGTTGACTTTATTTCCGGATAAAACCAATCAAACGATAAAAAAAAAACAAATCAGAGCTTTTCAAGGCTGTAGTGAATAATTGTTCCGTAACGAGTAAGCCTTTGGCCTTATCTATACCATAAGGCGAGATAGGGTCAGTCACTGCCAAACTTAAATGTTCAAGCGGGTTTTTTACATTTTATAAATGGATCATAGTTATTTTTAGGTATAAGAAAAGTTGAGGTTTTAAATTTAAAGATAAGAGCGTTCGAATAAACATTACAATTTTGTGTCATTGTATGAGCTGGAGTACACTAAAATCGCTGTCAATTGAAATTGCGAACAATGTAAATAAACCATTTAATGAAATATCCATATTCTAGCACTTATTTATAGTTTTAATGGTTTAGGATAGTGTTGTGGTAAGTATTGATTAAATAACACACGGATTTAGCAGTATTTGATGAGGGAAAATGAAGATTAAAGACTTTTTAAATACAAGGTTTGTTTACATTGTTTGCAATTTCAATTGACTGACAGTTTACTTCTAGGTATATGAAAGTACACTCTATCGCTGGCATCTTTTTTTTACATAAATATACAATTTGATATATCTATTCCTTATTTACTCACTATACGTACAGTAGACATATTGGAAGACGAACGAGTTTACTTAAAAATCGAACAAAAAGAGACAATGAGCTCACCCACTAAATCCTCTTCTCTGCTTTCCAGGGCTGGCCGCGCTGACACTGCCCCCTGGATCAGAATTAGTTGCTTCTGCAAGAAGAAAACCATACTATACATTTTAAATTATATATTTACTAAGTAGGCATCCAGGGTTCCCTCTATTTGGCATAACATTTACTGTCCGAAATAGTTTTAGTTTAACAGACTTGGCACAATCGGTTTTAGCCGAATTCTAATGTGGCAGAAACTTTATTTGCATTCCTGGGATAACTCGGGTATGTATTACAATACCGAAGTACGAAAGACCGAATGTATTAAAACATCGAATGGGTCAAAAGACCGACACGATTTTTTTCTGAAACCGTTATCTTTTTAAGATTGTTATAAAACAAACCTAACCTAACCTTATGGGTTCTGTATGGTGCCGTTTTAATAAATTCTGAGAAGTTTATGGTTTCAGAAAAAAATCGTGTCGGTCTTTTGACCCATTCGATGTTTTAATACATTCGGTCTTTCGTACTTCGGTATTGTAATACATACCCGATAACTCGGGGCATCTATACGAAAGTGATGTAGCAAAATATTTTATCGACAAAAAATATATCGATGTTACTGCCAACATCTAACTGTTATTCGACATAAATAAATATTACTTAATTGAACATTTTTAAATAAAAAATAAACAAATTATAACGTGTATTTATATGTTTATTTTAAAATAGTTTTCATAATACATAATCAATATTGTTTCCATATTCGTTGGTATAAATGATTGCCGTCTATGATGAAAATATCCACTTTAAACTTCTAAACTTTCTCTCAACGTACACAGTGGTCAACGGTATGAATGGTACTGACAGTAAATTGTAATTTTAATTGAAATTACATCCGCATACTTTTATTATCTTAAAAGGATCGATATCAAATATGACATCAAACCTCTTTATAGTAATCGAGAATGTTCAATGTGCTCATGTATTAATTTATTATATCGACATTTTTTATCGATATCAAATCCCTAGAACTTGCCCCGAGTTATCCCAGGTATGTTTATTTGGCATAACTTACAACATCCCAAAAATGAGTTGGCCCGAAATTATGTTCGCATACCTACTGTTATTAAGACGCCTAATTCTGATTACCATTATTTTATTGAGCATATTTTCCGAAACAAACTTAAAACAATAAGCAACAATATTTTAATCAGTTTATATTTATATTCGGATTATTCGGTATCCTATTATCTCGCCTCATTCATTCGTCTCATTCTGTATTCGCCTTCGTCTTGTTCGCTATCCGTCACTATCTTAATTGGTTAAGTTCTGCAAATTATATTATTAGTGTTATCGTAACGGTCTTCCCTGGACTCCTTCGTTGTTCTTCCCTTTCGTTTATTGTCTCATTTACATATTCGCCAAATGCTGGTAAATAAATGGTCGTAAGTAAATGAGACAAAAAACGAAAGAGAAGAGCGACGAATGAGTCTAAGGAAGACCGTGACGAAACAAGAATAAGACTTATTAAGAGAGAGACAAGTTACAGAATTTTACCAAACAAGATAATGACGGATAGCGAACAAGACGAATAAAGAATAAGTGACGAATACAGAATGAGACGAAATAAGAATTAAACGAAAAACGAATGAGGCGAGATAATAGGATACCTTATATTTTAACATCATATTGTAAAGGGGGGGTCGAATTAAAATGTTGTCGCACGCATTGTCTAAAAAAGTTAAAAAGTAAAAACCGATGAAAACACCAGTAACAACAGGTTCATAAGTTTAGGTGTTGATGTCTGAATTGGTTAAAACAATCATATTATTTTTTTCTTAAATAAAAATCTCACTAAGTCTCCAAGTTAATATATTAAAAGACAATGCGCGTTTCACCAATGAAAAGGTTCAGCAAAGTAAGATCTGGGAGATTCTCAATGTCCACACTGCGCCAATTAAACACATCTATGGCAATACTGGTTGTAAAGTGCAGCCACTTTTGTACTCCCTCTTAACTGGATGAAAGTAGAAATGTACCTGCAAGCAACAGCAACGTTCTACAGCACCGCGAGCAGAGAAACATCCGGAGCTAGACGCCCGTAAACACTAAATTGCCTGTGCCTACCGAACCGAGCAGCGATTGAGCCCGCCTTCACTAGTGATGTCATAAATGGATGAACAACCAGTTTCGGGGTATCAAATGCTACTTTAGCCAAAACTTATAAGTATTCAGTCATGTTAAAATTACAATTATGTTATTTTAGTAGTGTAGGTACCCATGTTGTTCTCAAAAATAAAGCTTTATATTGTACATTTTGTATTTGTTATTTAGTATCTCCCTAATACGAGTAGACATTTTATCATCGACCCAAAATACTCAATAATTGTTTTAAAAAGTATTTCAAATACGAAACCCTTCAATGCGTAGGGTCCATCACGCATTTGAGCAATTTTTATTTTATTATAATACGAGCTTTTATCGCTATCCCGCGGGAACTATGCGATTTTCCGGGGTAAAAAGTATCCTATATGTTAATCCAGATCATAAACTATATGTGTGCCAAATTTCATCAGAATCCATCAAACCGTTTTAGCGTGAAAGAGTAACAAACATCCATCCATCTATCCATCCATCCATCTATCCATCCATCCATCCATACTTACAAACTTTCGCGTTTATAATATTAAGTAGGATTGTCGATCATCGTGCCTGTGCTGAGAAGGTAAGGTGTTGACCAAAATCAGTGTTCCGTAAGATCGGGCTCGGTTATCGGGCGGCGGCCTCAGACGAGAACGGTGTATTGATTGAAGCCCGGCCGGTAAAGCTTAGTTACTGACAAAATTAAACACAGATCGCAGATTAACTCACAGAACCACTTGACTTCATCCATGCGAGTGATTTGTTAACTTGTTTTAAAGATTAAAACATTTACAACAAAACATGAAAAACGCCATTGAGATAGGACTGTATTTTCGGTAGGGCTCCCCTGTATCGCACCTATTATTATCCTAAAATGACTGTTGTTTCATGGACATGATTTAACGCCATATTTTAAATTAACCACCTTACAATATCTTCATTTAAGGTGAGCTTGAACGTTACTTACTCTAATTCATGTACGGCACGTTTCTAATGCCTAAACGTAATTTTTGTGAGAGACTGGAGTATCTGTATGCTTAGTATAAGTTATACTTCACCAAATACTTCTCGATCGCGTTTACGTAAAAATTTCAATTCTGTGGAAACATGGACACATGGTCCATGTGTCCATGTTTCCATAGTACCTAATTGATTTTTTACGTAAACGCGATCGAGAAGTAATTGGTGAAGTAAAACTTATACCTACTAAGCATACAGTATCTGTATTTGTATTATTACTAATTCTGTGCTGCGATGAATGATTTAGCGACAATAATCAAAGCTATTTTTTTTTTCGTTAGACTATTGTCTTGAAATTTTGGAGCGGCCGATTTAGGAATGTATGGATTACTGACAATTGGGGTGAGTTTCGACCATATTTTTTCTTTAAATTAAGTTGTGCATTATGGAATGAAAACCTCCGCTTATCTGCCTCTTCTTAGGTTCTCGTAGATAGTAATAACGTAATTAGATAAATAAAAAGTTACTCGTCAAATCTTGTCAAATCGACTTTTAATTTAGTTAAAATATGTAAAGATTAGAGTGGTTTACATTGGTCTACATATTTTCATACGCTCGACAACTGATTAAATTGATAGTGCAAAACCAGTTGGCTTTCGGCCCAATTGTTATTTCGTAAGCTGATATGCTAATGCCTAGCGGACCTATCGCTAGATCGTAGACAAGTCAATTATTTGTTTCTTTCATACAAAAAACGATAATCTGAACACATAAAAACAAGCGAATTAAATTTCATTTGAAGTACAGGGTGCGCTGAAACGTAATGCAGATACTGTATAGAATGATAAGGGAGGTCATTCAGATAATTTTTAAGCGAACTTACAATGGGTAGTTAAAAAGTCTGCCTTTTAGGAGATGATAATAGATTTGCAGTATATCCGGATGTGTACCTTTTTTGAAATTTTGTACAATGTGACACCTTAGAAGTCATCTAGTTATATGTAAATTTATATTTATTTTGTTATCACTCTAATGTGTAATCATTAAACGAAACCATCACAAGATTAGTATATAACATAAAATCTAAATTAAGTTCGCAAAAAAGTTTCAGTTTTCGAAACTATTAGAAAAGTTTGAGAGAATGTAAAAATATACTGAAAAGAATCTTCCTGGAATTTTCTCCTAACGGAGTATCATTTGTATGTAGGCTTTTGAACAGGTGTGTGCCAAATTTAATAACAGGGATGATGACACCAGCGATCAACTGCAAAACACGATTTATCCGTAAATTTAATATGTATTTGCCAGCTCAATCGACTATTTATTTGTTTCAAAGCAACTGAAAATCTAATCCTGCAGTCAATTGAAAATTCATCTGGTTTTCAAGGCTAAAATAAAGTGTTATTTACTAGAATCGCAATTTGGAGTTATTGTTTTATGGTATCATCACCCAGTCGTACTTCTTACTGTTGTGTGTGTTTGTCCACGTAAATATTTCTTACGAAGTAAACATTTGGGATATTTGGTTTTAACCAAGGGAATAGTGAAAGTTTCGCTAAAATCAATACAGAAGTTTTCATGGTATTAGCTGTTATGTGTATACTTATGAAATTATGTACTAGAAAACATATCATCGATTTACTAGCGCAAACCCAAGTGAATTCAAACAATGAGATTGCCTAGCAAATTATTGGTTCTTCTGACGCATTTCTTGATAACGGTTAAGCGCGAGCTCTGTCCAAGTCGTTGATTGGTGATCACCCCAACCACGGTGGCGGTCGACAGAGGCGGCAGATCGAACTAGCGCACCGCACTTGCCATAGTCGCTGCCCGTCCGTTCTGCTCATAAGCAAAGCTATATTTAAACAGAGCGTCCACTACGCTTATCTGCAGCAATGTTAAGGTTGAATTCCAAATCGTTTGCGTCATGCATTAAACGAATAGAATAGATCCGTGACCCTTCTTGCTCTCTCGTACACAAAACTTGCCTAAAATTTGTTTTTTTTTTTCGAACTTCGACGGAATGGTACCTTTATCATTATCACTATTTCCTTTTAAGTAAAACGCAAAGCACTAACAAACTACACCACGTGTAAGTCTTGCAAATATGAATGAAAATGATATTCAAATTAACTAAGACAGAGTGATTTCAGTAGAAATCTTTTGCTAGAGGTATTGTGAATAAATATCTGCCCTAATGGATGTCAGGTGTTTTCAAGGTTTCGTGCCTACGTGAAATGGAAAAATAGGAAACTTTTTAGCCTCACTTCTTTATCTGTCCGTGCGTGCGTGTGTTTGTCGTACTACTTACGGGACACCCTGTATATCATGCAAACCTTTCTCAAAGTAAATCATTCTAGCCCTTGGCTTTCGCTGGGGCGTAATGTTGTACTGAATTTCATTATAACCCGCCGGGTAGGAATGTGATTCTCACTTTTCATAGTTCCTATTGTTATGCGTTTATAGTACATTACTGCGCAGCGGCCGCGAAATAGGGGATTGCCGGCAGAGTAGTTATAGATGGCCTCGTTAACACTCGGCCATCTAGAGATAAGAGGCCGGCAATCCCTGTTCGTGGCCAAGGCTTGTATAGAGTTTTTCTCAAACATGCATCATCATCATCATCATCGTCATCGTCATCGTCATCGTCATCATCATCATCATCATCATCATCATAATCATCATCATCATCATCATCATCATCATCATCATCATCATCATCATCGTCATCGTCATCAACATCATCAAAACCATCACCACCATCAACATCACCACCATCATCATCATCTTACCTATAAATAAGCGTAGTGGCAGAATGTCATAATGAACCAAAACGCAAATATTGCAAGCTTATAGTTTTTTTTTAATGGCTAAATGCTATGATGCCATAGACCTATAAACGTCATGGTATGAAACAATAGACGATCACTTTGCTGGCCAAGGCCAGCAATGTTGTATGAAATTCCATTATTGACCTCTCGTCTAGCCGCACACCACGCCGCGCCTGCATTGTGACACTTCGTGGCGTATTATAAGGAACATAACGTCAGCATTTCATAGCATGTTTGAGAAAAAGTCTAATTTCGTCAAAATCACACGGCGTGCAGCTGCTGCAGGGTGAGGTGCTGCAGGTGGGGCTTGGGCCGCGCCGCGCCTCATTTATTGGCAACTCCGCGGCAGAACGAAAACAAATTCAAATACTTAAAAACTGCAAAAGAACATAAAAAATTAAGAAAACATCAGTGACGAAAGTGTGTTGACTCCGGATTCCATTAAATTAGACACCTAGAATTAGGGTCACTTGCACAGTTCAGGGTTAAAAAATTAAATCGGTAACCCTGGGTTAAGAATGACAGTTCCATACATTTTGACACTTGTTAACCCTGGGTTAGCAGTTAACTCGGAGTTAAGTAGCTAACCCAGAGAAGTCGAAGGAAAAATACCTAAAAGCTTTACGACGATTCCGACAAATGGAAAACTGCGAAAGGCGCAAAGTCTGTATCGGAATCAGTGCTTCTGGGTCTATTTCGAGTATTTTTCTAGTAGCCTTGGTTTTTATTGTCTCGCAAAAGGTGAGAAATGTAGAGTATACTCCTCGGGGATAAAACTGATTTTGCCTTGGGCGCGCTTTAATCCTTCACTGCACTCAGGACTCCATTTTAATTCCCTCGCCTCGCTCGGGAATCAACTAAAACCCCCTCGCAACGCTCGGGACTTAAATTTGGAGTCCTTCGTTACGCTCAGGATTCAATATCGCACCCACGGATGACATAATATAGTGCTTTATCCCCTTGGTGTAAAATCTACTATTAAAGTTCAATAAAAAATGGCCGTAATGTAAGCACTAAAATCGCAAATTTATATGTAGGTACAGAATAAGTAATAGTACTAACGTACAGAAGGATCACTCTCGAACAAAAGACAACTTTAGGTATAAAAACTTGCGTACTCTTACTGCTTGCACGCGAAATTAAAGCTTATCGTGTGATACGAGCGTTCATATTCCGTTGGGCACCGCTGATCCGAAACCAAGGGAACAGGGTTTCCACTCGCCGATATTTGGTAGGTATATAAATCAAGAAAGATAACAGTGTGTATTAATTCAGTAAACTACCGTTAGTAAGTAAGTAAGTTATTTATAAGATCGTTTAGAAGTCATTGTTTGTTGCAAAAATCACAGAAAAAAAGATTCTTAAATTACGCGCGACGCGGCTAGCGTGCGAACCAAAGGCCGACCGACAACCTACTGCCATACGCCTCCCCGGGAGGCGCGCCAGCCAAACATACCTAATTGCGGAGTGAAACCCCGCTGATGTAGGTAAACATCCGACAGCATGGGGTCGCTCGCATTGCTTAGCAACTGGCGGCTGTCGCCTAGCAACCATCGACGGAATTAAAAACGCTGAAAAAACACGTTTCTTGTATGACGACCCCCCATTAATTTTTAACTTTATTTCATTTACTAGCTTTTGCCCGCGGCTTCGCTCGCGTGTACCATGAGTATTCCAAAAAACCAAGATATCAAGCAAGCAAGCATACAGGCAAGCAAGCAAGCATGTTAGCATGCAAGCAAGCATGCATGCACGCAAGCAAGCAAGCGTGCAAGAAAGCGTGCAAGTAAGCGAGCAGCAAGCCCGACTAAACATCAGGTAGATACGGTCCTTTACAGTATTTCTTTATATACAATGTTTTTCACTATTCGAAAGCGGGTACTAAAATAACCAGGTTTGTTAATAATATAAAACGTATTATTAATTTCCTCTTTCCTGCATTAGGTATAATTCAATGTTTTCTTACCTTCTACGAAAACTTGAGTAACTGGAAGCGTTGTGTACCTACTTAGCATTGATATTATACATATTATAGTATTTTGTTAAGGTGTTGTGTGACCTAGCCGTTAAGGAGTTATACCTTCCATCATCAGCTCATCTAAATAACCAGAATGAATACAACTAAAGATCTATACGTGCATAAGATATTTAAAGAAACTTCCTATAACTCCTAACCGTTAAGGAGTTTAACCTTCCATCATCAGCTCACCCGGATAACCTGAAAGAATACAACTGTCGGTCTATACGTACCTATAATATTTGAAAAAATATCCTCAACTCTAACCGTTAAGGAGTTTTACCTTCCATCATCAGCTCATCTACATGAGATGATGTCTACCAGACGCAAACACTTAAATAGCTTGAGAAAATATATGAAAAACGTAATGCGTGCCTACAAAATTTGAGGGTTGCCCTCTATTTCCCTAAGATCCCGTCATCAGATCCTGATTTGGTGACAATGGAACCATCTCAGGAGTATATTGTCTTCTTTCGAATAAAAAAATATTTTTTATAATCGGTCCACAATTGACCAAGAAATCGGCGAACATACCTACATAAAAAAATACATAAAGTGGAATGCATAATCTCCTCCTTTTCTGAACTCGGTTAAAGAGCCCTTTGCGGCCTAATTACAGTGTGAACTTATGAATTTTGAAATTTTAGCTTTCTACAACCAGTAAAAAGAAAAATCCCGTTTTTTCCCGTTCCTGTAAGAATTTCGGGAAATGCTTTCTTAGTGCTCCTCTACACTTCCCAAGGAACCCACTTGCCAAATTTCGTCTTTCTACGACCAGTAAAACGAAAAATCCCGTTTTATCCCGTTCCTGTGGGAATTTTGGAAAGTCCTCTCACAATGCTACTCTACACTCCCCAAGCAACTTAAGTACATGCCGAATTCAGCTTTCACAACCAGTTAAACGAAAAATCCCGTTTTTTCCCGTTTCCGTGGGAATTTTGGAAAATCCTCTCTTGATGCTCCTCTACACTCCCTAAGCAACCTACATGCCGAATTTCAGCTTTCTATGACCAGTAAAACGAAAAATTCTGTTTTTTCCCGTTCCCGTGGGAATTTTGGAAAGTCCTCTCTCAAAGCTCCTCTACACTCCCCAAACAACCAACATGCCGAATTTCAGCTTTCTGCAACCAGTAAAACGAATAATCCCGCTTTTTCCCGTTCCCGTAAGAATTTTGGAAAGTCCTCTCTCAATGCTACGCTACACACTCCAAGCAACCTACATGCCGAATTTCAGCTTTCTACGATCACCAAAACGAAAAATCCCGTTTTTTCCCGTTCCCGTGGGAATTTTGTAAAGTCCTCCCTTAATCCTTCTCTACACTCCCCAAGCAACCTACATGCCGAATTTCAGCTTTCTACGACCGAAAACGAAAAATCCCGTGTTTTCCTTATCCCGTGGGAATTTCCGAAAATCCTTAAAACAGTTTTTTACTATTATAATTGCCTACTTCTATGCCAAATTTGAAGAGTCTAGTAATTATAGTTCATAGGATCCCGTTGAACTGAATATATAAATCCCGTTTTTTCCTTACCCCGTGAGAATTTTGGAAAATCCTGAAATTAATGTTTTAATTAATGCAATACCTACTTGTGTATCAAATTTGAAGAGTCTAGTTATTATAGTTACTGAGATAGGGTCACTCGGAATCGAATTTATACATCCCGTTTTTTCCCGTTCCCGTGGGGATTCCCAAAATTCCTTCCTTAGTGGATGCCTACATTGTATAAGGTATCTATGTGCAAAATTTCAAGTCTCTAGATCCAGTGGTTTGGGCTGTGCGTTGATACATCAACAGTCATTTAGTTTATTTAGACATTTCAACCCCATCGCACCCCATCTAGGGAGATGGTATTTTACATCCGCCACGTCGGATTTTAAAACCGTTGTTGTTTTCATAACCAGCGACCCGATAAACCATAGAAACAACACCCATGTTGATTTTCAGACTTTGTTACCCCTTTCCACCCTTTTAGGGGTTGAATTCTCAAAAAACCTGAAACACGTGTTTACTCATTTTTCATTAGGAGTACTTCTGTGAAGTTTCGAATAAAATAGTCGAACTAATCTTGTTTCCCCATACAAACTTTGGACCCCCTTTTCACCCCCTTAGGGAGTGAATTTTGAAAAATCCTTTCTTAGTGCACCCCTAGACCTTATAAGGAACCTACATGCCAAATTTGGAATCTCTAGGCCCAGCGGTTTGGGCTGTGCGTTGATATGTCAGTCAGTCAGTCAGTCAGTCAGTCAGTCAGTCAGTTTCTTCTTTTATATATATATAGATAATATTTGTTGTTATAGCGGCCTCTGTAACACATAATCGGTGGAAATTTCAAGTGTCTAGCTATTACGGTTCAAGAGAAAGAGTCCTGTGACAGTCGGACGGACAGACAGATAGACAGCGGAGTCTCAGTAGTACGGTTCCGTTGACAACCTTTGTGTACGGAACCCTGAAAACACATTTGTAATAATAATACAACATTTTATTTCTACAAACCAGTAATAATAACTTTGTATTAAATATATAGAAAACTACAAAGGCTAACCCTGAAAACACATTTTCTCAAACATGCTATGTAATATTGACGTTATGTTCCTTATAATACGCCACGAAGTGTCACGTTGCAGGTGCAGGTACAGCCGGTGGTGGGGGACCGCCTGGACGAGAGGTCAATAATGGAATTTCATACAACTTTGCTGGCCAAGGCCAGCAAAGTGATCGTCTATTGTTTCATACCACGACGTTTATAGGTCTATGGCATCATAGCATTTAGCCATTAAAAACAAAAACTATAAGCAATATTTGCGTTTTGGTTCATTAAGACATTCTGCCACTACGCTTATTTAAGGTAAGGTAAGATGATGATGATGATGATGATGATGATGGTGATGATGATTATGATGGCGATGATGATGATGATGATGGTGATGATGAGATGATGATGATGATGGTGATGATGATGGTGATGATGATGATGATGATGATGGTGGTGATGATGATGATGATGATTATGATGGCGATGATGATGATGATGATGGTGATGATGATGATGATGGTGATGATGAGATGATGATGTTGATGATGATGGTGATGATGAGATGATGATGTTGATGATGAGATGATGATGTTGATGATGATGATGATGATGATGATAGTGATGATGATTATGATGGTGATGGTGATGACGATGATGTTGATGATGATCATGATGGTGATGATGATGATGGTGGTGATGGTGATGCATGTTTGAGAAAAACTCTATACAAGCCTTGGCCACGAACAGGGATTGCCGGCCTCGTATCTCTAGATGGCCTCGTTAACACTCGGCCATCTATAACTACTCGGCCGGCAATCCCCTATTTCGCGGCCGCTGCAGTAATGTACTATTGTAATAATAAAACAACATTTTATTTCTACAAACCAGTAATTTTAACTTTGTATTGAATATATAGAAAACTACAAAGGCTATAGTCGGGTTTCCATAGTAAGTCAGCCCTTACATCAAATGGGCTCGGGTTTTTTTTGAGTACCTCTTGTAATGAAAATATTTCAGCCGAGTATGAACATCCTACTTGTAATAGTTTTTGACTTATGATTTTTTCAAGTTTTTTTTTTAATGTTTAATTTTTCAGGATGTATTCAAGCGATTTGCTTCAAATTTTGAAATGATGTTCTTTAGATAGATTTGCATCGCCACCCAAAAAACTAATACTAGTTATCGTATAAAAAAGAAAAAAAATATCAAATTAAAAAAAAAAACATTTTTTTTATGTGGTTGTAAAATAGACCATAACATTGGCCTACTACTTGCCTAAATCTAAAAATTTTCCAGGCGGTACTTCCTACAAAAAATCAGCAAAATGTGTGACCAAGTTCTGTATTCAATTGGTGTTTTTCAATGTAGTATACAAACTCTTCGATTAAGTTTGAGTTTTCTTATCAGTTTGTCGTATTTAAGAGTAAAATGCTAACATAATTGTAGAGTTTGTATTATATTGAAGAACGTACCTAATATTCATTTTGTTGTTTAATGTTGCCCAAATATTTTATTGAGTTTGCTATGTGGGTAGGCGGTTTTGTAGGTGGTTATAAAAAAAATAACTAACACCAAAGGCTAATTAGCCTTCGAACCTAATCTATCCGAGTCGCTTCCGCTCCGAACCGTCTTGCTCGCTCGCTTCGCTCGCTCGCTAAAAAATAAGCAATGTTGTCTTAGTCTGATGTTAGGTTAGGTAGAGATAATAAAAACTTACTTTCGGCTTACCGAGTAACTGGGCAAGATTTACACTATCATCGAAAACATAGGAGTTTATCAAAAATGTGCAAACTCATTGTGTTCTAAATGAAACATTAAGGCATAAAAGAGTTATTTATTATAATAATAAATATTTTTGCTGACTGCACTTTTCGCTGACAGTTTTGGTTGTACTTGCATTGTCATGCTACGTAATGGCGAGCTATTCTCCGCAACTCGGTGACCTTTGCGCCTTTGTCATCCTATCTACATATCCGTACCTTTTCAAGTTAATCCGAGCACTAGAAATTAGTGAAATTCGATTCGACTTACAGAATTTCAAATGGACGTACTCTTCACATATTGACTTACAAACATACATAAGAACATTGCAAATTAAATAAAAGCTTGTAATGAAAGTACCTAAAGGCTACCTTGGGCTACAACATTTCCAGAAAATTGTAATTTTTCGTCACTTCAACGATACTATACAATACAATACAAATTCTATTCTATTCTTTATTGATCACCAAAAAGTACAGAAAAAAAAATAACAATAAAAATCAGGCAGACAATAGGCGGTCTTATCGCTCAAAAGCGATCTCTCTTCCAGACAACCAATACTGGATACATGTACAAATATGAACAGGTTTATGTAGGTGGCGGAAACAACAGACAGGAAAAATGAAGAGATATCCTACTAATATTATAAACGCGAAAGTTTGTAAGTATAGATGGATGGATGTTTGTTACTCTTTCACACTGAAACGGTTTGACGGATTCTAATGAAATTTGGCACACAAGATTATGACCTGGATTAACATATAGAACACTTTTTATCCCGGAAAATGGCATAGTTCCCGCGGGCTAGCGATAAACGAATTCTTCGCAGACGGAGTCGCGGGCAACAGATAATTTTTTTTTTTTTTAGCCTGTTTTGGTGTCCCACTGCTGGGCAAAGGCCTCTCCTCTCTTGCTCCATTCTTGCCTATTCAATGTGAGCTCCTGCCATCCCACGTGATAAACATCTAGGTCGTTAATTTTTAGCTAGTTAATCAATAAATATTAAAAACAATACAAATATACAATATTTACATTCATAAATAAACACATATATATATATTAAATATAATACTTATACACTAAGTTAAGGGTTAGTTAAGTTTTTTATGGGCACGTATCTGACTATCAAAAGTTATTATTTCGAATGTATTAAAATATCTTATGGTTAAAATACCGAAAAGATTTATTTCTGAAACTGTAAACTTATTAAGACTGTTATAAAACTAATCTAACCTAGTGAGTTCTCTCCTAGTGAGTCTGTTTTAATAATTAATAAATCCTGAGAAGCTTACCTTTTCAGAATAAAAATTCGAATTTTCACCATTCGATATCAGGAACCGAGCCTGCTTTTTATTTCTGTGAATTTTTAGGGGCAGCTTTTCCAGAATTTAATTTCTTTAAGACACTAGAACTCTAGTTCGTATGGTTTAAAAACGAATCAACGACTAAATTTAATTAATTATACGTAGTGCGTGGCACGAACGTAAGTCTCCTAATTTATGGCTTGAAATTTCGGTAGTAAGAAAATAAAACGAATAAGTTTGTTTCATTTAGTCGCGGGCACAGCTAGTACCTATATAAATACAAATATATATTTTTTTGTTAAATACGTATAAAAACCTAAGACTGGTCAGCAAATATACCTAATAGTGTCTTAGCCGGGACCGAAGATCGAAACCAAATATATAAATATACTTAACATCCATGGCAGGGGTACAAACAAACATTCGCATTTTATCAAATGATGTCTGGCTACAGGGATTCAAAGCTGGGACCTTTACCTTCAAAGTTGTTGGGTTACTAATTAAGGCTATCCGATTTAACTTTCATAATTTACATTAGCTTATAAAATAAAAGAATTAACCAACAGTCGAAATATCATAAAATTTACTAGTGTCCGACCGAAAGTTCGGTTTCGGTTTCGGTCGAGTTTCGGCAAAAAAAGGGTTTCGATTTAGTTTCGGTTTCGGTGGCAAACCTGCCGAAACTACGACCGAAACCGAAACTGCATTCAGGAGTTCTTGCGCTGCGATCGGTCATGTTCGGTGCATTGGATTCCAAGCGACGAAGACATTTTGCCACGTCCACGTGCCTAATCATGGGCTGAATTCAGGAACGGCCCAACACGGTTTGCGAGCGGTAATTCAATCGTTTGCGAGAGGATAGGAAAACACTAAGCTTGGGATGAGCCTTATTTTCCTGTTAATTCGCTTTGTAAATAAATATATGAATAAATAAATAAATAAATAAGACTCATCCCAATCTCACCCCAAACCTCTCGCAAACCTGTGACTCGGCGTTCCTGAATAGCATTTCATCCCTATCCTCTCGCAAACGATTGAATTACCGCTCGCAAACCGTGTTGGGCCGTTTCTGAATTTAGCCCCTGGTCGTGACTGGCTTGTGTTTGCAGTTCGTTTTGTTTGTTGTGAGTTTTCATGTGATTAATTTGAGTTCGGTAAGTTTTATAACGTGATATAGCATAAGAGTAGGTAGTAAACATCAAAAAATAATTCAATATAACAAACTAATACACAGATATAGTAGAATCAAGTTAAGTTAACTCTCTCGCTATTGCTATACCTAAACAAACATTAGTTAGGCCAAGGGTCTTCAACCTGCGGCCTGCGGGCCACATCACACATGTCTACACACACACACGCACGCACGCACGCACGCACGCACGCACGCACGCACGCACGCACGCACGCACGCACGCACGCACGCACGCACGCACGCACGCACGCACGCACGCACGCACGCACGCACGCACGCACGCACGCACGCACGCACGCACGCACGCACGCACACACACACACACACACACACACACACACACACACACACACACACACACACACACACACACACACACACACACACACACACACAAAACAAAAATCATCAAATCAATACAAATTATACCTATTTACAGACTAAAAAGTATAGAAATTAAAACGATATGGTTTTTATTATGTTGCGGCCCACCGAACCAATATCAGAGTATACTAAACCCTTGACTACAAAAAGGTTGAAGGCCCAAGTGTTAGGCACTAGGTACTTACTATAGTGCATTAGTGGTGATATATTATGGATTCAGGGTTGTTATGTTGATTATCAAGAACTGAAAATATCGAAGACTACATAGCTATGTGATATAAAGATTAATTATTAAAATCGGATAAGTAGTCCCGACGCTACGACGGTGAAATATCCGTAAAAACAAACATAGACTGCTAAAATCATTACACTTTATTTTTGATTTTCCGTAGTCGTGTAAAAAATAAAGACCGACTGATTTTAATAAAGTTTTCTTTATTTTTCCCTCAAAACATGATCCTTGAGGAAGTTTCGTTTTCGGTCGGACACTAAAATTTACCTAATCATAATAAGAAAACGATTCGAAAGTATTGTTAGCACAACAGTATTACCATAAGTAAATCTAGTCAATCTAATCATAGATAATATCTTCATAGTTTCAGTACAGACACTTATAGATAATAGATTAACAAAGTATGCTTCATCGTAATCAGTCAATACATAAGAAAACTCTATTTCTTGGTAAATGCTGTCATTCATTTTGTAAAAAATATAAAATTTATAAGCATTTGACAAATCTGTGATTAGATTATCACGATGGTGTTATGTTATGTGACTATATTTTTTGATGGTGTTCCTAAATATAATTAAATATAATTGTTTAAATGTTTGAAATTAATATTTAAATAATAATTACAGTATATGTATTTTATTTAAGTAAGTTACTTTTTTTTCAAGCTTTAGTACTTCTTCGTACTAATAAGTAGTATCATTTATCTGCGCATTTTATCATTGAAAATTTCACACCATATATTAATTCAAAAACGGCATTATGTGCTCAATCCTAAAGTAATTGCGGTTTGATACACTAAGACATTGGCCGTGATAGTACAAAATAAATAAAAAATGGATTAAGATACTATGTACTTAAATTGCATGCCTCAGTTTAGAAAATCATCTGAACCTCGATAAGCAAGTAACACTTGTGTGATCTTGAAGCGTTAAATCAGCTGGATTCACACAACATCGAGTAAGGAACAGTGCTGTTATTCATATTCGTATATAGGATGAACTGTAAGTATTCAGGCTGAAACAGTTCATCAGTTCACGTGTTACTAATTTATCAATGAGTTTGTTATACTGTGTTATTTGTCCCAGGAATCGGCACTGACACCGGTGCAAGGCGGGTCTGTAAGACTACTCAAACATAATAATAAATTCAACTTTTAAAATGAAATCGAACACGTAATACCTATGTTACGTAAATCACAGGTTAACAATAGCTATATTCCTAACGCCATGGCAAATAGAGGAGTGAGCAGAAAACGCAGGTATGGTTAGCACCATGACATTTTCTTTCTTAAGCCCAGTTTAGACTAGCAAGAAAAATCACGCAAGTTGCTTTACATTGCAGCGTTCGTTTGCCCACTTTAAACTAGTTTGCTTTGCGGCCGCGCAATGTAATTAGTAATTAAACTTGCACGATTTTTCTCGCAGGTCTAAACTTGGCTTTAGAGTGAAAGAATAAGTAATCTCAGTTAACGTACAAAGCCGGCACAGGCACAGCGTCAAACTTAAACCAGACAGCATTCAAGGTCATCGTCATTAAGATGGTCGCTCAACCATACAAACAAACCATCGACGTAGGTAATTCAACGCACATTTCACCAGTATCAAAATGTAATATTCAGTACAAATCATTCGTGATATAGGATCATGTATAAGCTTCAAATCTAGCAAATATAAACGTCTTAAGACCCAACGTCCTAAATTTAGTACATACGTCCAGTCAAATGTCAATTCGTTGATTGAGATAAAGTTTCACTTTCTGATAATCGAAATATGACGTGGGGCTTACGAGATAAGTTTTTTTTATTAAATTCATGTAGGTACATGTCGTTAAAAATACTGCCTCTGAATAATACCACCTGTTTTCTATTGTAAACGCTTTCTGATTTAACAGAGATAAGACATCAAAAGAAGGTAGATAGATGTTACATGATAATAGAGGACTTGTTAAATGAAACTATCGCCACTCTAGGAAGAGCTGTTGAATAATTACTTTAATCTGGCTACTAAAACTCTTTAATTTAAATACAAAAGTTAATTAATTATTGTACGTATTGAGTACTAATGTGAGTCTCTAACACTGGACATAAAATAATAACGAGCAACGCCAAATATTATCATTTTACAAAACTTTTGAAGAGAGCACAGTGTTAACAACTCTTACCTTTATTTCTAGTCATTTATGTGTTCCAACTTTTAGCACTATTCGCCGCGGTACACTGATAACTTCCGAATTAATATAGGTGGTAGTAGCAATACCCGCCGCTCCATCGCAGTCAGAGAGACCACTAGTCGACATTATTGTGCAAGACCCGTGCGAGCTCCCATTCAATTTCAAATATGGAAGCAGTCGCGCACGCACGTTTCATTGGACAGTTACAACATGAAAAACAACATACGCAAATCAAATCAAAATAAAATAATTCTAAGGCACTTATACTCTTGACAGTTAAAACTAAGTCATTTAAAAAATACTAGTTTCAAAGCTAGGATAAGAAAAGGTTAGCAAAGAAGCATGAACATTTCTAGTGATAAGTGTTTATCGAAACACGATTACTTATATTTCGCTCCATAGAAAAAAAATCCAAAGTCGTCTCGAAATAAAAAAATTAATTCCTATTACGACGTAAATACTGCACGGCAGGTCATGACTTTTTGAATGTTGATAAAACAAGATGTTTTCTAGGGCGTAGTTTTGCTACATTTTTAAAATATGTATTTGTTTTAGTAATAAGATGAAAATACCCAAAACACGCGCAGTCCAACCAACCTATCTTGAGCCATCGTGCCTCCCTCACGCCCGAAATCGCCCACCCAAAATCGATTAGCGCGTAAAGCTCGGTAGGCCCGTAAATAAAATATAAACAGGATAATGTAATTATTGCCTTTAATTAAAACTCATTCAATCTGTGAAAAATAGTCCGCGACACTACCCACAAACAAAAATAAAAACACGCGTCAAATTAAGATGTTTAGAACTTCTTTTTTTATTTAAAGTCTTCTTTAAAGCGGGCTACAAACCATCAGTTTTAACTGTACAGTCGAACTGTGTCGGAAATGAAATTTCGATTAGATCGTCAGTTCAACTGCACAGTTCCCAGTTTTGCCTACACCCATACGTTTTAACTGTTAAACTGATGGTTTATAGCCCGCTTAATAGAATTATACTTACTAAATTGTATCATTGTAAGAAACAACTTGTCGAAACAAAATGTCAGGTCTTTAACAACATTATTATTCAAGTGGAAATTATATCGTAACTCGGTCAATCTACCTACTACATTTGAGTATATATTTTATACATAGTACCAACATAATATTTATAAGTTTTATTTAATACAACATATTCTACAATGAACTGGGCGGGAATAACTCGTATGTATATCTGTTTTGTGTTGCGCGAGATTTTTAAATAGAACTACCACATGATCCAGTTTTCGTAATAGTCATAACGAATTGATTGTTGATGTTTTCAGGTCAGGAACGGGATGAGCTTACTTTAGAGTGCGGTGTTTTTAAACAATATAATTCTAAAAAAGAGGGTGGTTTTAAAATTTTGTGCGTCTTCTGTCATCTGTGTGTAATCAATCCTTTAATTTTAATCGTTGCCGTTGAGTGTTTGTGGCACATAAAATAAAGTCGTTTACCATCGGATTGCCATGTAAAAAAAAACACTTTATGAATAAATTCTTAAATCCAGGTGCCTAAGTCATTTAGTTAGTGCTATCGATGAACAAGAGATGATAATTTATTAAAAGCCGGGTATACACATGTCTAAAAGCTTGCAATTTTTTGTGTAAGTAGCTAGTGTACTAGGGCCATTCTACTTTTAAGTAACCATTAATCTTTTGTGAAATATAAGGCATACCTGGTGTTTTTTTCAAGTGTAAATAACTTATATACAAACTGAAACACCTAAATTTAATGTTTTAAAGCAATAAAACTTTAAATTCAAAGAAATTTTGTGGAAAAAATTGGTAACTCAGCGGAAAATACATCAATTTCCATACAAATGGCGGGGACATGCATGTCCACTGCGTTACCTACTTTATAGATAATAATGATTACTTTTTATACATAGTGATAATTTTAAATGTAAGCTTAATTATGTGCCTATTTAAATCTTAAATGATTTAAACCGAGCACGTTACCGTTTTTGTAAAAAAAAATATTTGAAGAGCACAGTACAAAAAATTACTGGTCAACGAAAAGTAGAATGGCCCACTAACGTCAAAATTAATACAAATATGGCAAAATCATGATAATAATATGGACATGTGTGTTATCGGCTATAGGTTAAGTGGCAATTGGTAAAAACGATTTGTAAGCAATCATTTCCAGTAGGTAAAGGTTCAGTTCATAAGGGAATACTTAGTTTGTAAGCCTAAGAAAATCCTTTGCAATTCACCACACTATCAAAATAGGTTTCGTAGAAAACATCCAATTTTTCCGAGACATTCGGCGTTGACTGTTTTTTAAGTGCATGCATACATACGTTTAAACGTTACACAAATATATGTACTTATATGGTTTACACACCCACACACGCACATTCGGGCAAACTCAAAGCAAACTCCTTTAACACTTTTTGTGTATAAAATTCGAAGTAATTAGGTAACGTCATGTGCCACCTGTTTTGGAAACATTTTATAAATTTCTGAAAAGTATGATGAAGTGCAATGCACGCACATGTGAGTGTAGCACTAACGGATTAGCAAAAAAAAAATATATATATATATATAAAAAAAACATATTTTCGTCACTTACAAACACATCACAAAGACAACAAATTATAAAAATCGTAAACCATAACTTACTTACAAAACATACAACTTGTATAATGTATATTTCGATAAGGCGTGATCGCATTTAAATAATCGTACGATGCTTGGCTTTATAAAGACGTTTTCGTTTGGACGCCTAACTGTTAACTGAATACGTGTGGTGAAGGTATGTAAAAAAGTAGTGATAGCTACTCTACAGTGTTGTCTAGTCAAGAATGATTAGCGATCAAAATAAAATATCTAGAGAATTTGATTGAGGTTTGCTACTGGGTAAAAAAGTTTCAAGTATGCAAGTGATGCTTCGACTTACCAGCATTTCCATTACCACCAGTGTGACTTAAATATTTTGACATCTTGTGGTAAGCATTACGAAAAGACATGGTTCTCGAATTATTTTCATTTCCACAGGTTGGATTGGACGAATCACCGCAGTCAGTGTCACTAACGTGGCCAGAATCCGTGCATGTAGCCATAACTAGTATAGCAAGTCCACAATTGTTCTCCGTTATTAATTTTAAAAGCGTAAAATTAATTTCAACCTATTTATTAATTTCAGCAACCAACGAAACCCTATTTATTAACTAAGCGGGCAAATTAATTGCATACGTCCGCGCTGGAACTTCGCTGAGTATAAACACAACAGCGACGGCGACGCAGCAACCGCATCCGGGCGGTCCGAGAGGCGTGCCCGTGCAGTGCACTATTGCACGGGGGATGCATGCAATGAGGTTTAAGACGAGCGAGGACGGACCGCGGCGCGGAAGCGGGCCGCGGGCGGGCGCGCGCGTTCCTACCGCCCGCCCGACTAACCGCACGCGGCTCGTGGCAAAGCCCGATCACACTCAGAGCACGCCCATTGAAGTCGCTGCAGGCGACGCGCTGCTTTTCGTTGACAGAGCTCTCTCTCTCATTGACTCGGAATTGCGTCTCAAGCGATGTTCAACAATCAATTTTGGACCGTTCAGCTTCAGTGTAAATTTTAATAAAATATTTTTGTTGTTGTTACTATTATCAGCATTGTGCATGTGAGACTCAAAACAAGGGGATTTACAAAACAAAGGAGGCGAACGAGCCAGCGCGTCATCAGCAGATAGCAAATGTTCAGGGCCGCCTATAGACGGGTTCTACGACTGCAACAATATTTTATTTTTTTCTAACCTTAAAAAATATTTTCAAAATGAATTAAGTGTTTCAATGAGCTGTTCGTGTTTAAGTCTGTATATTTTCCATACTGTGTTTATCAAATTTGCCGACCGGTAAGGCTAACCTGATGGTTAGCAAATCTATATCGACGTTTAAAAGGCGACTTGATTCAAACGCCATCCTGGTCGACATTGAGTTACATACATCATTGGAATCAGTGAATTTTTCCGCATCTTTTGAGCCGGGTTTGAGGTTAATCTGAGCACTTTTATGGCGCTTGGCTCCATGACTAATTTGGGTAACATTTCTGTTTAGTGTAGCAAATTTGGTTATTTTATTCAAAGCATGTATTAATGATTTTTCTTACTATTTGTAATTTAACCCATTTATACTTGGATAGAATGGAATGGTATTGGCGTTTGAATTGTATTACTTGATCTTAAATAAATAAATATGGTATCTTAAATAATTTTGCCTTGAACAATCGAACTTTGTCTCTGTCACTGAATCAATCAATCAATCAATCTTACCTGAACTAGTATATGGAACAACATTACTTGTGCTAATTTTACTTGACAAGTTTTTAGTATTTTATGTAATTTGAAGCTATTTTCTTTATGCATGAAATAAATACCTGCACGCTCAATTCCTTACTTAATAATCTATTATACATGTAGACTTCAAAAATTAAACCCCATTACTTAAATAAACTGCATTTAATTATAATTTAAAAATATAGAAAAAATACATTCAAAACCATATACGTTTGCTTCCGCCATACGTCGCTAATTATAAAGAGGAAAGATTTGATTGTTTGTTTGCATTGAATAGGCTCCGAAACTACCGAACCGATTTCAAAAATTCTTTAGCCGTTAGAAAGCTACATTACCACAGAGTGGCATAGGCTACTTTTTACCGCGGGAAAATACCTTTTCCTAAGGGAAAATTAATTTTATCTACTCACATATCGTAAAATTCGAATTATAAAATTAAAAACGAGTTTATATTGACATACTTTTTAAACACAATACCGAAATATTAAAAAAAAAACATATTATAACACTTTTCTTCTAACGAAATAATGTTATAATACAAATTTTTTTACCATTACGATACAGGGCAAATCCAAAAAGTTTATATCACCAAGTTTTGATTCCAATTTTCACTTGTCTGTGGCATCGCCCGCTTTAGCGCATACGCGCATATGCGCGGTGATGTACTGGGTTTTAGCGCCATTTTACGTACGTGTCGTTTTGTTGTACGAATTTTCGAGGGAAAATTTTGTTCTTGCTTAAAAATATCTGATATCAGTGAATGCGAAGAAAATTTGGCTCCGCCCGATATTTTAGATGCGGCGAAGGAAAATGACTCATAATAATTTATTACTAGCAAAGTCCAGAAAATTATACGATAAATGCTATTAAGATTTTATGGTATGGAAAATGCAAAAAGGCTACTTCGTTTTTGTAAAAAATGTGTGAGAGAAGATAAAATATTGTATGCAACTGTGCGTAATTAGGCCTTAAAACACTCATGTGACCCTTTATGAAACTCGGCTACGCCTCGTTTCATGAAACCACATTCGTGTTTTAAGGTCCCCTATTACCATGCAGTTGCATAAATAGCTATTATCACGGGCGAAGCTGCGGACGGAAGGAAAATAAAATATATTATGAAAAACGCATAATATAGGAGATATAGTAAAAAAAACCGGTCATTTGCGAGTCGGGCACGTGCACCGAGGGTTACGTACAAATTTGTACGTATTTCAAAATATACGCAGTAAACAGCCGTATCTATTATGACATGATCCAGTGTTAACAGAGCCCTACTTTTAAGTAAAATGAACGCAGTGTGAAATTATTTTATATTGGTAAGTCGGGCGAGACCCCCTTACAAAATTACAAATGTATAGATTTCAGATTTCTCCCTATACTTGTAGCATAAGACGGTATTACTTGCCAAATTTCAAAGTTCTAGGTCAACAGAAAATACCCTATAAATTTGGATTCTCTTAAGAGTGTCTATTTCGATATACGTTTTTGCGGCATAAATCTTTTTTTACATTAACTTAGAAATTTGATTTCTTCACAGCTTCAAGGTACTGTAGAATACCGAGTATATTACGGTTTTAATTTGAACTCGATACCTCCACGCGTTCCCGAGATAAAAGGTCTTGAAATACAGACAGACGGATACAAATGTGAAAAATAAGCTTCGAGGATATCACACAAACTGCAAATATTAACATACACTACTGGTATACTCTTTTCACTGTAGCATGGTGCGGGTGACACTTGACACACCGTTCCGTTACACATAGACATAATTGCTGCGGTGTATTTCATGGCGAATTATTTAAATTCCAGTCTGAATTAGTCTGGAGTTAAACATTTAAACTTCGAAAAAACTTTCGTGCACAAAAGAAATTTAACCTAATTATTTTTTATTATCAATAAAAAAAAATACGATTAAGTTAAGAAACGTAATATGCGTGTAACAAAACATTTAATGATGGGACACAGTCTACCACGAGTTTATCGATACCCCAAATTTTACTTTTTATTTTCTGTTCTTGTGCCATTCATTTTGAACAACCTTATAAAAAAGAGTGTAAAAAATCATATTTTTTTACTTTTTGGTCTTGCGTTCTTAAACGTCTACAGATAATTATACTTTTAATATTGCATAAGAACAGCTATTTTATCTTGTACGTAATAGAATAAAAAAGTTGACTTAAATGGCCAACTTTTTTTAAATAAATTTTTGAAGATGGTTTCCGACTTTTTTTGCAAAAAACTCAAATTTCAATTATCTCAGAAATGGTTCATTTTGCATAGGGCATTATGGGACAAAAATGATTGCAAATGACCTCCCATAACCCCTTAACGGGAATAGGTCGACTTACCAATAACCCTGTATATTTTGATGCATTATATTTTATGATTTTCGGCATTTCAACTATGTGAATTCCAACCGATGTGTATTTTAAATTTAGACATGATAATACGTACCCCTTTAGTTATCGATTTTAGCGATTTCTAGAGTATTTTTTGACTGGCCTAAAAAAAAACATCGTCCCTATGTAGGCTTAGTAAGTTATTAAGTAGTAATAGTAGACCTGGACTTAATAATGAATACTTGCCCCAAATTAGAAACTGAGCGTGGCCCGACACAAATTTTGGCCAGTTTTTGTGCTTTCTATGGGTTTACTACGTCATAACATAACGGAGCCCTTATAACGAGACTAGTAAAAGGAGAAAATAAAGCATATTTATATGCGCCAACATTTTAGTTCCCCGCTTAATGCTGCTATCGAAAGAACACAAGTTACTCGTGCCTAGAGAATAATCTCAAGTTCACTACAAGTACCTACTTATTTACGTGCTCTTGGACGCGAACGAATTAATTTGTGAAGTGAGAGAAAATCATTCCATGATTAACCCTGTACGAAATTTGTGAAACGTGCATGAACAAGACACGTCACCTCAGTGACCCGTAGTTTCAAATCGATTCTCGTGTCCCAGACCAAATTGTTAGGAATAGTTGTTTAGTTTTATTGCTGCCTTGTTAATTTTAATATTTTATTCCATGATAAGACTTGTAAGATCTATGTTGTTTTTACCCGACAGCGAAGAAGGAGGGTTATGTACGTGTTTTTAAATATGTAGATATTTAGGTATTTAGGTGTATGGTCGGCCTCAGAAGTTGCTGAGCACTTTAGTAATTGGTCACTTTCACTAACGTGACATATTTCAAATTTCACTGTATAGCTAGCTGGTTATTACGAAAAAGTACTAAAATGTTCAGCGACTTCTGAGGCTGACTGTACATTGCACATGATCGATGTCCTTATTTTTGGGTAATTTGGCCATATTAGGTCTTTCAAAAACTAGCTTAACCCTACTAACCCAAATTAATACATTAATACAATATGTATCTATCTGCTTCCACTTTTTAGCAGGAAAGTCTTATTTAAAATAATTTCAAGTGGATTCATTCCTTATCGTTAATAAGCTTAACTAGTTTTAATAAACATTGTCATTAATTTATAATTACTTTTTGCAAATTTTTAGGCTTCATTACCTAATTAGAAAGCTACATAATGACGGAACTTTTTCAGTAATTTTTATTTAGATTGTAAATTTCGTTTATTATTTGAAACGATTTTATATTTTTATTTTTTTTATGCGATTTTTGCTAATTTAGATCACATTTAGCATTGTTTTTTTAGTTATTTCAGGCAGTAGCAAATATAAAAAAAATTAAATATGTAGTTGAAATTAAAATGTTAACTTTATTTTCTCAACGCAATTGGGGATTTTTAGGAAAAACCTTCATCATCATCATTTCAGCCGAAAGACGTCCACTGCTGAACATAGGCCTCCCCCAAGGCTCTCCAAACAGATCGGCCCTGTGCCATCCGCATCCAATACCCCCGCTACCTTCACCAGGTCGTCGCTCCATCTTGTTGGAGGCCTACCTACACTGCGTCTTCCGGTCCGCGGACGCCACTCGAGAACCTTTCGGCCCCATCGGCCGTCAGTTCTACGGGCGATGTGCCCTGCCCACTGCCACTTAAGTCTAGCGATTCTTCGAGCTAAGTCCGTGACTTTAGTTCTCGCGCGGATTTCATCATTTCTAATGCGATCCCGCAGAGAAACTCCATGCATAGCCCTCTCCATCGCCCTCTGAGTGACCTTGAGCTTCCTTATAAGACCCATCGTTAGCGGCCACGTCTCAGTGCCATAAGTCATCACTGGCAACACACACTGGTCAAAGACTTTTGACTTGAGACACTGCGGTTTATCGGATGACAAGATATTGCGGAGCTTCCCGAACGCTGCCCAGCCCAGTCTAATTCGTCGATGAAAATGATGACTCGTCGACTGATGATGATTCGTCGGGAAAAACCTTAAATCGCTAATATCTCGGAAACTAATAATCGTTAGACTGGGCACCAAGCCCTTTTCATAACCTTTTTTGCTGATGAGTTCCAAATCCAAATGAGTCCAAATGAGTTCTTTTTTTTTGAATGAGTCGCCAGAGGGGCCAAAGACGCGAAGTCTTTGCTGTTTTTTACTTTAAGGATTGGAAGGGTGACTTGTGCTCGGGAAAAATTACTCTCCAAATGAGTTGTACTATATCGCCTTAAAAGGAATATCTAATATATAATTATTATTATTCGCGGACGGAGTCGCGGGCAACAGCTAGTACTTAATAAAATAAACTCTTAGCCTGTATAAAGCGAACTATAATAATTACCTATATCATGGCGCGTGGCACACTTACTCTTATATCAGCTATAGTTTGCTGTGCTGTGTTGTGGAGTGGTGAAATTCATCATCATCCTAGCCTATAGGTATACATTCCACTGCAGGGAACAGGCTTCTCTCAGAATGAGAAGGATTGGGCCGTAGTTCGCACGCGGGCCCAGTACGAATTAGGAAATTCACGATGTTTTCCTTCACCGTAAAGCTCATGGTAAATTTGAAATTCCCGTGGTGAAATTATTTAGAGTACATTGTGTAAAAAAATACTTCTGTGGCACTTACCAAGTACTTCTTCGCAGGGTTGACTAAGTGGCCTCCTGGAGGGTGAAGTCTTTTGTTGAGGTAAACTGATTTGCGGTTGTGGCTTAAGAACGTGCCCCGGCACGGCACCCTCCTGCGGAGGCTCGCCCGGAGCCCGCACCACCCACCAATCAGCGCGGCCTTGCCAGCCCTCAACCACTTCCACTTGCTGTCCTTTCGTAACTGTGAGCTCTCCAGTTCCGGTAGCTATGTGATCAGCGACCACCCATGTCATTTCTGGTCCAGCCTGTACGGAAATCGACAAATTAAATTAAGTGAAATATATTTAAAACGACAGCGACATACACCTCGCTCAGAAAAAGTTATAACATCGAGTTTTTAAAATCTAAAATCCAGGCATGTCGCCACAGGAATAAATAAACGGAACAGAATAAATGCTGTGAACAGAGCTCGAAATTCTTACCTATTATCATAGGGTTGTAACTCGGTAAAAAAAAATATTTAAAAATCAAAATATTTTATTCAAACACGTACTTAAGTATCTAATATATGTATATCTACAACACTACAACAGGTAGGCATCTTTAAAAACAACTGAACACCCTAACTATGTAGCTAAACGCTAAACGGTCGCGTCGTCGCTGGCGGCACACCTGAACTTTGTCTACTCACTGAGCTAGTTCAAACCGGCTTGTCTCCGAGCGGGCGCCGGTGCACCCCCCCCCCCCCCCCCGTCCTGTCTGTGACAGGTCACGCACACATATATTGTGCGTGTAGTAGTGTAATGCGTGCGCGGCGTTGTTTGTATCTTTTATTCTGTTCCGTTTATTTATTCCTGTGATGTCGCTTTCAGCACACGGGAGTCAGTTAATCTTTGCTCCTACTATCCAGAATGTATCCTTACTAACTACTGACCCCCTCAACCTAGTTGGATTGGACTTAGGAGTTAATTAGATCTTTGACTGTACCATTGGGCCCATAGCAAAAACTGCTGTAAGAAAAAGTATGGCTGTATTTTACACCGATACAGCTTTAACTCTATACGAAGCCGGTCACGGTGGTGCATGGAGCCACCTTCGGGACAGTTCAGCCAAGTACGGTCGGCCAAGAAAGTGGTCTACCAGTTTACCGCTATGTGTGTGTGTGTGTGTGTGTGTTTTTTTTTTTATTTTATTAGAAAGCAGGTTTCTTGGCGATGGTTCTAAGATATGTTTCAACAAAATCGGTTCAGCCGCTCCAAAGTTAGCTGCGGAAGGGATCTTAGACGCATATTGGGCATTTACTTTATGTTCAAACATACGTATGATATATTTGCGTTGGGGGTTTATAAATTTTTAATTTATAGTTATGACAAAAGTTTCTGTGAGATCTCAATATCGGTAAGGTTGACTTTTCTAACCGAGTGAAGTCACTGTCATCATATTATTGCAAGGGAAAATCGATCTCGTTGTATTATGATTATGACGTGCAAATGAACTTCAACTGTAGGGTGGTAAACCATATTTTTCGCCGACTGTATTATCAAAGCGCGTTTAGAAAGGGATTGAGCTCATATGTCATTTTTGAACTAATGCATGATATGACATTGTCAGTTGTAGAGTGTGCAGACAAATGAAATTGTTATTTTAGTACAATGAAGTTCTAAAGCAAGGAAAAAAACATCATAATATACTCACCGGCAAAAAATTTTTGCCCACAGTCCACCTTTCATACAAACGAGGCTACTTTGATGCCTTATTTCTACACTAGGGTAGTGCCCCGGTTGAGATCTGATGATGGATATTCAGAGCATCGATAATGGTGGTCCAGAGTTTCTAACACACACAACTGATTCAACAACCCGTTTACACCACAGCGAGAGAATTTGTACAGCACTGAGATTTTCATTAATTTAATTGCCATTTTAGCTGTTTTTCTAAATGTGTATAATTTCCGTGTTAAACGCAAATTCAATCAGGTGGGTATCTTAGGAACTCTGAATGTCCTTTATCAATGCTCGGAGTAGCCATCATCAGATCACAGCCAAAGCACCGCCTAGTGGAGAACCAAGACATCAAAGTGACCTAGTTTGTATGAAAGGTGGACTGGTGGGCCAAATTTTAAGCCGGTGAGTGTATTATATTAAAAAAAATGTTGTAAATAATTGCTTAAAATGCCCATCAAAGTTTTCAGAAGAACCTTCGTTATCTTTTCTTTATTGTAATAATATGCTAGTACATTGCAGATAATTTCTCGGCACCGACTGTTTAATACTTTACCACGATTTATATTTTATACATACGTATTCTAGTGCAATTTTATAACGCGAAAATGATGTGAATTAGTGACTGATTTGTCACATATGATATTAATATTTTTTATAAAACAAATTACAACATTTACCGAGAATAGAGTCCAAATATGCAAAGGATACTCTGTAAATCTATTAATTCTATTAATAAGTGTCTGCAGTTATGAAGATATCAAAGATTGACTTTTTAATCATTTATAAGTACTGTTATGCTGACGGTACTCTCGAATCCCGTTGTTATTTTGATTTTATAATACCAGTTAACCGCATTGGATTTAGTGGATCACTGATCACACAAAATTTTACAGAGTAGTCCGATTTTGATAATTCTTTTTTTATTAGAAAGGGCATATCCCGAAGTTGGTACCATATAAATTTGGAAAAAAATCTAACCCTAAGGGTAGGAAAACAAGGGATGATTGATGGTTCACTCACTGATTGTAATGTATGGCCACGCATAACTTTTTACAGAGTAGTCCGATTTTGATAATTCTTTCTTTATTTGATAAGGTATATCTTAAAATTGGACCCATATAAATTTGAAAAAAAGTCCTACCCTAATAGTGGGAAAATTGGGGTGATTTATCGTGCACTCACAGATTTTAATGCTGAGTTGTGTATTAAGAAAACCTCACTATGAATGAGCTTTAGATCTGTCAGTAATACGAAAAAACTAAAAAAAAAACTTTTTAACAAAAAAATTAAACCGCCGAAAAAACTGAAAAGCAAAAATTAATAAACCTTTTTATTTAACCTAGAACTAAGTACCTATACGCGATGATTTTTAATAAACTAATTTTTTTAGATCAGTATTCGATGGCGACCACGTTTAAGTCGCAGTTACATCAAACAAAACGTCTTTTTTTAAGTAGGTTACCCTAAACCTGATTTAATCTATGAGCTTAAAACCTCTTTGACAAGCCAGTTTCTTTAGCAAACTTTGACGCGAGACCTGTCAAATTACCCGTCAAAGCGATGACACTTGACGAAACTACTTAACTTCAACAAATGTAGGATGACCATGGATTCGGTGGATGGAGGAAGTTTTAACAATAACGTTTCTTTTTTAATTAAACTGAGACATAATTGCTTGAGACCACATCTATTAAATTCCATTTTGACCAGGGATTAATATTTTTCAACTCCTGATCACCGATTAAAAATCAACGTGTATATTTTTGTAATTATTTTGAGTTTTTAATTAACCTTAATAACTAAGTTCTTAAACTAATGTAAATATAAAACTAATTTTGAGTCTTTGCCAAAAAATCTTCGACCTCTTCTGCACATACCATCAAGTAAGATAGATAGCCAGATTTAAATAGAATAAAAATTAAAAAGGTGTAGTATGGGTGAAGATTTCTGCTGTCACACTTGTAAGTATTGGTAAAAACAAACTGAAGTGCCCACCACACCACCACAGGTGTGGAAAACCACAGTTGGCCACCGGAACTAAGGCAAATAGGTACCCTAGTGCCCGACGCTGCCTTAATAGCCGACCTTTTCAATCGTAATTCGTAGTAATAAAGGCGACAAACAGGGTGTCAATTATTGGAATTAAAGTTTCGAACACTGGGGTATTTACCTTACTCGATAACAAATATTTAGTGGAACAGATGGTTAAGCACTAGAAGGATTCCTCAGCAAGTAACTTCATTTCGTCGAGAGTAGTAATATGTGTTTGGTAAAAGATGACAAACTGTTGGCGTAAAGTTATTGTAACTTAGATTAGATGCACTAAAAATCGACAAATAAAAAAAATTTAACCAAATCCAAAAAACCACGTAAATAACTTCCTAAAGTTAACAGTTTGAGGTCGGTGCCTCAGCAAGAGCCACTTACAGGTGGCCATAGTCATATACCTAACATCATCATTATCATCTCTGCCTATATACGTAGACTTACATCTCACTGCTGGCCACAAGCATCCTCTCAGAATGAAATCTGACGATATTTTCTGTCATTACACAGCTCCTACTAAATTTGAAATATGATTTCGCACATGTATTCCAAAAAATTCAGAGGTGCGAGTCCAAGCTTGACCCATGACTAGACCCCTACCCCACCCTATTGTTACGTCATTGCCACAAAGATCCGGAGTCTACCCATGACCCTCTGCTTGAGAAGTCCATATGTCAAACCACTCGGCTACCACCACGCACGCGTTCATACCTAACCTGCATACTGGCTACTGAGCGTCTATCACTCCTGCTGGGGCACTGTCTTCAAACAGTTAACCTTCAGAATGTTAGTTCCTTGGTTTTCTGGAGTAGATACAATTTTTTTATATTTTTTTTTAAGCGCATATAGTTAGACGAATGCACTTCTTTAAGCAGTAATTGACGGTGGCTCTGACGCAACCGATGGGAGCAATACGTTTATAGATAAACAAATATGTCGATATAAGAGATAAGATTTGCGGCCAACCAGTTTTCAGATAAGACCACAGGTGGATAGTGCCTATAAAGTGGCAATAAATATATTAAAAAGCAAGAGCCGTAAATAGCGAAGAGCAAAAGGTAACGTAGACAGTATGTAATGTACTGTGAAGCCATTCCCGCTTTTGCTTTGGATTTGTCTTTGTTACGTCTTTAAATAATTAGTAAAGTTCTAATGTATACAACGTTCTTGGCGGATCCCGCGCATCCTATCAGAAAGGTATAAATTTGCGAAAGAAATGATAATATAGGGCGACCCGAAGGTAAATGCAGATGCTGCACAGGCTGATTAAGGAAGTTACTCCGATAAATTTTAAATAAGTAAAAAAAAAGTAGTCTAAAAGTTTAAGGTTTTCGAAGTAGGTAAGTAATAGGTAATGAATTTGCGATTATAACGTACCCAAAGGGTGCCAACGGGACCCTATTACTTAGACTGCGCTGTCTGTCTGTCCGTCTGTCATAGGGCCATATCTCTTGAACCGTAATAGATAGACACTTGAAATTTTCACCGATAATGTATTACTGTAGCCGCTATCATAAAAAATTCTAAAAATAAAACAAAATTAAAAGGGGTCCCGACCAACCAATATAAAATAACTCCACGCTGCGTACTTTTTGCTTAAAAGCAGGGTTCCGCTAACACTGAATTATAATGGATACAGCTATATATATTTTGCGTATATTTTGACTTACCTACAAATTTGAACAGAACCCTCGTCGCGCGAGTCCGACTCGCACTTGGCCGGTTTTTTAGAAGACCCGGTGGAATCAAAAATACAGTGTCAAAAAAGAAAACAATACTGAGACTTGTACTTCCTAATAATAAGTTTATTTGTGTAGTTTGTTTCATTGTTGAGGAAGTTGCGATGATAAAACTATGACAATTGATAGAAAATTGTTAAAGAAAGTGCTTTGTTACGAAAAAAAATCCCGCCTCGTTTTGTAGTCATTCAGAAGCGATCTTTTGATTGTTTTAATATCTCGGTTACAACAATAACGAACTAAACTAAAGAGGCAGGTCCCATTTATCCAATAGAACTGTGAAACCGTGAAGTAAGTAGAGTTCAAAATCGTTCCAAAAATATCTAATATATAAAAAAAATCTCGTGTAACGGTGTTTGTTACCGAACTTCTCTGAAACAGCTTGACCGATTCTCATGAAACTTTTTTCTCTGTATTCGGTAGGTCTGAGAATAGTTCGTAAGCTATTTTTTATACCCCCCTACCTATATTCTTCGCAGACGGAGTCGCGGGCAACAGCTATCAGTTCTCTAATAACAAATGGGTAAGTTTCCACAAAAGATACATTATTAGAAAGGTCTAGCTAATTCCAGGGAAGTAACTTGTCGCGCGAACTTTACGTAGGTCATATTCTATTTACAGGACATTTACAAACTTGTGATGGTATTAGGTACACATTAGAGAAATGAATTTGTTAGTTATTTACCTCAAAAGCAAAAATTCCTTGTAGCGTTTCACCTAGTCGCGTTTTGTCACGGCAGAACAAAATCTCGATAGTTTTTTATACTTGAAGCAATTTACCGCGTAGCTGTTCACGTAAGTATATTTAATTTGTAGAGTCATATTTTCCGTGTAGTATTTTATCCTAGACGCACTTTACCGCGATCGTTATTTATTTGAAACGCTTTTTTCTTTGACGCGATGATTGATGTTTGCAGCAAAACTCTGTAACTATTTTTTTTTAAACGCGTCTTGTAGTTATAGTTCAATTTCGAAGAGGCTATCAAACTCATTAAAATATTATCTTTATTACTAATAATACACAATACTCTGTCATTGCGACATTGAATTACAGTGACATTAATATGCGATAATTACACAAGATCTCAGCTCAAGATAATAAATACAATAAAGTTTGCTGCTTGAAAATATGGAGCTTGAACCAGGGTCTGCTTCTGATGAACTATAATGTTACAGAAATATTTAATCGAGCTGAAATGCGATGACATCTATTAGCGATCAAAAAAATAGACGATAGAGACATAAAGCGAAAATAAAATAAACGATCGAGGTGAAATGCGACTAAAATCATTAGCGACCAAAAAATTAGATGATTGTGACATAAGACAAAATTTAAATAAACAATCGAGGTGAAATACGACTAAAACTATAAGCGTGCAAAAAATTATACGATTGAGACATAAAGCGAAATGCGACTAGGTGAAACGATACAAGGAATTTTTGCTTTTGAGGTACCTACATAACTAACAAACGCAATTTTGCTGTCCCGCAGAGAGCGCACTCGTGTGAGGTCTATATAAACAGACATTAATTGTCAAAGTCTGTTTCTTGTACGGTGCGGACGAACTTTATAGCTATTATTGTTTTATTATGTCTACCTAATTTGTAATTTTATTGGACTACTAGCTGATGCCCGCGGCTTCCCCCCGTTGTATTTATTTTTAATTTCAATCATAAGAACCTTCTCCTGACAATAACAAACGCAATAAAAAAAGAATTATCCAATTTGGTGCAGTCGATCGGAAGTTATGCGCTTAGCAACACATTCAGCGATTCATTTTTATATTATAGATTATCTAATTATTCAATTATTTCGCCTGTTATTAGAAGTGTTCTTTTTTTAACGTGAAAAGCCAATAATTTATTGAATGAGGCGTTACTTTGCGGAGGTCGCGGGTGAGTAAAGTAATAGTTTCAGTTCGTGAAAAGCCAATGCTCGCGTTATCATGGTGAGCAGCCAATTATTGCCAAATATTCGGTTTGGTCAAAGTCGCAGGCACATCGCTTCACTGTTGGTAAATTGTCACTTATCAAAGTATTTTATCGCGCTGAACATCGTTTGCTGGGCCAAACTTCAGTTGGCCCATGGCGTTTGTTGTCACGATAAACTACAGTTTTAACCGCAAAATATTTTTATTTTTTATTTTAGAACCAACCGGCGATTGACTTGTATCTCACTAGATGGTACGTGTGGGTGAGTCCAGATGTAGCTCACTCCTTTAGTTACAGCCTAGTCATACTGTTTTTGAATAGCCCTAAATTGTAGAGGAAAAACAGTTGACGGAAGCGAATTCCATTAAATGGGTGAAGACCAAAAAGTTGCACACTGTTAAAGCTGCATTAGCAGGTAGTTCAATTCAATCAAATTCATTTATTTAAATTGTTTTAGTACATAGTTTTATAACTTATTAGTAGGCACTTTACTTAATCTATGTTACGTATTATATCTATACTAGGTACTATACTAATGGCTCGACGTTAGCGTCTAACCGCCTACGCCTTCTACAAGAAGACTAGGTCACTACTAAAATATAATGCCTAAACTAGGGTACATAAGTAGCCTGTATCTTAGGCAAACGAAAACCATACATTTGTATGGATATTTTTCGTGTCACAATGGAAAAAACCGGCCAAGTGCGAGTCGGACTCGCGCACCGAGGGTTCCGTACAAATTTATATGTACCTATCTATGAACATCCAGTCTTAGCAGACCCCTGCTCCTAAGCAAAATGTGCCCAGTGTTGGATCATTGTAGATTGGTTACTGATATAGACAGACAGACAAACTAGATCTCGTTCAAACCAATTTTCGGTGGAAGTTTACATGGTAATGTACATCATATATTTTTTTTAGTTTTATCATTCTCTTATTTTAGAAGACCTATCCATAGATACCCCACACGTATGGGTTTGATGAAAAATAAAATTTTGAGTTTCAGTTCTAAGTATGGGCTACCCCCAAAATTTATTGTTTTTTTTTCTATTTTTGTGTGAAAATATTAATGCGGTTCACAGAATACATCTACCTACCAAGTTTCAACAGCATTACTCTTATAGTTTCGGAAAAAAAATGGCTGTGACATACGGACGGACGGACGGACGGACAGACAGACAGACAGACATGATGAATCTATAAGGGTTCCGTTTTTTGCCATTTGGCTACGGAACCCTAAAATTAATAGTAATTATAAATACCTGCTAAAGCAGTTTTAACAGTGTGCAACATTTTGGTCTTCACCCACATAGCAGTATGCATTACAAGGGATTAAACGAAGCGCTTTGTGTGAATAGAATATTATCGCAATGTGTGTAGCCCCGACATTAGCGTAGGTACTTAATGTCAGTCATGCCCGTTGACGAACGTAAATAACGGCTGTACAAATCTCGCCCCGACCGTGGTCTCCACACTAAAGCTATCTCACCTCTTACCCCAATAGCGGTTACGAATGTAAGAGCTATGACTCGCAGCTGCAAGCAGAATTTAATGATGAGTACACCAACAACGTAAGTTCTCCTAATGCTCTCTGCTGCGGTACTAAGGCAACGCAGAACGGCGACAAAAAACTATAAAATAAACGTCGTGAGGTTCTTATTCTGCTAAATTTCTTCCAATTTAAAGTTGTTGTTCTGGGAAAAAACTTGGGTATTTTGCTAAATATATACATAGTGAGTGTAAGGCATATAAAACTTCAATCTAAATTAGAATCCTATTACTTTTAAGCGCCAAAATATGTAGAAAATTGTTTTGTAGTTTGTTACTCTTCAACAACGATATGCTACTATCATTCAAGCAATATTTTAATAAAATATGATCGATCGCTTGTGGCGCGCCCTCCATTTTCATTTGCGTATTGGATGTATCGAATACAAACACAAACATACCTTAGTATATAAAACTATATGTCCCCATACTGTACTTTGCGTGATAATGTGTTGCCCTACTTATTTCGATGTAATTCTTTTGATGAAATAAAACCTATTATTTTGTCTGGACTTGATTAAGGTGTCGTACAAGACGGTATAACGGAAGCGCCTGTACTAATTAGCGTTGTCAGCGTATTTAAACATGAAAGTTACGCGCTGTAGGAACATGATACTCGACTACAAAGATAAAAAATATGGCACCTTCGCTGTCCATGGATTTACAAAAATATAGCAGGTTCCCCGGGAAATTAGTGAATTGTAGAAATTAGTAAACTAAATGGATTCTGGCAATGATAGGCGAAATTAACGCGTAAATTGATGTTCACGGTATACATCAACGGCATTTATCACGTACATGACTTGCAATTTATTATTCGTCATAGTCATACGTCGCACTCCAGCGGGCATTTAGGGGGCACGTCATTTGGTAGGGTTAACATAAAAATATTTTAATTAACGAGTATACGTACTTAGTATTTGCAACATACTCGTTACCGATCTTAAATTGTCTACGTTGGCACTCCATCGGACAGTTTGGGGGCAAGGTAAGGTTTACAAAAAAAATCTTAACTTACGAGTATTATAATGTACTTAGTATTTGTAACATCGTTAATTAGTTACCCGTTATCATTTATTAGTCTTTAATGTATAAATACTCTTTGAAGTGATAACTGATAGCCCATTTAAGTGGTCACAATAAATATACCACCTACTATTCAATCTTATTTTTATTTAAAACTAGCTTTTGCCCGCGACTCCGTCCGCGTGGAATTAGTAATTTGGGCAGCTTATTTTTTTTATCCAATTTGCTTTTTCATCAATTATGGCTCTCCTTAGTTCCTCGATATAAAAAAAATACCCCCCCCCCCCCCCCGCACACCCGCGTTCACATTCACCACCGTACCTACTCCCAAGTCACTACTTCTAAAAACTGTTCTATAAATTCTTAAAATAGACTTATCTTTCTTATTTGTGAATCGACTCAAATGAAACAAACACTAAATGTTAATCCAAGAAAATACCAACATATCAGTGAAAACCGCATCCTTCTAGGTTAAGCTGTTTCTGAGATTAGCGCGCACAAACGCACAGACAAACAGACAACCAGATAAACAGACAAACAGACAATAATTCTACAAAACATTGTTTTGGATTCTATTGCGCTAGTAAATAGCCCTAGTGACAGTTTTTCTCAAATATCTTCAATGTACAGACACCGACTTGTTACAGATTTATTATATGTATAGATTGAATGGATATAAAAAAATAAACACCTAACTAACGTACAGCCTTAGTTGCTAAGATATTTGGAATTGCACATTACAAATACTAGGTACCAAATACTAAGTACAAATACCTTATTCTGCCTACTCGAAAATCAATTGATTGATCTATCAGTTATCACTTCAAAGAGTATTTATACATTAAAGACTAATAAATGATAACGGGTAACTAATTAACTATGTTACAAATACTAAGTACATTATAATACTCGTAAGTTAAGATTTTTTTTGTAAACCTTACCTTGCCCCCAAAATGTCCGCTGGAGTGCGACGTATGGTCACAGCATGCAGAATTTCCGCAAATAGTAATACTTCAAGCTCGCGAATTTTTGGGTGATTTTTGTGGTATTATATAATATCATAGAAACAAAAATGAAAACGAATTTGAAAGGAGAATTTAATGATTTTCAAACGGAATACTTGAGCACCATACAATGGGATTACAATGATCAATTTTGAAATTCAAATGCTTTGAACGTCTGACAAGCTAACATTCATAGCAAACATTTCAATGCGATACTTGGCCTGTTTCTTAAGAAATTATTCAAGCATAAAAAATAATTAAAAGATTTACCTCCTCGTACTTCGTTATCTTTTTATCTAGTGGATTGCAACATCAAGAGTTTTGGGATTATGAGCGCTTGCAGACAGAGCGCGGTCTGGCGTTCCGCGTTTCGCGTTCAGAGTTCTGCGTTCTTTCGAATGTACTGAGTCCCTTACGATAACGCACAGCAGGCGGTCGGAACTCTCGAGCGGTCAATACACAGAACTCTGAACGCGGAACTCGGAACTCCAGACCGCTCTCTGTCTGCGCGCGCTCTATTTGCTTGGACACGCCAAGCAACCAAACAAAAACGCACGTAAGTGTTGAGATTTGAGAATCATTGTAATTTTAATTAAAAGTAAAACTAACGAATTATCAATGCCACCCCTAGATTCAAAGTAACCCCATTAAACGGTAGGTACTGACTGCTATGACCTTCGTATTTAAATGTTTTTTTAAGGTTTCGTACCCAACGAGTGCACAACCCTATTACAAAGCCACCCGATGTTTCTCCATCTGTCACAGGTCCCTATTTGCTATTACTTTTGACCTGTACTTGACAAACACATAAAATGTTAACCGAGTGTATATTACTATGACCGCTACAATAATATACTAATGAACAAAAAATAAAAATGAAATAAAACGAAAGGACTCCTTTACAATTAACAGGTTTTTTATTACAGTACGGTGGTACGGAACACGTCGTGGGCGGATCCGACTCTCACTTGGCCGGTTTTTTCCAGACGATTACCAGATTTCGTGAAATGTACAAGACTGCTCTTGCCTTTCACGTGTTCCCATAGACGAAGACTTTGTGATTGCGTTAGACGTCAAATAAATTGATGAAAAAAAAAAGAATAAGTGACGTGTGCGATTATACGTATGTGCGTTTTTCTCAGACAAATCGTGATATCTTTATATATATAATTCCACTGTACCTGTGTTTGTTACTGAACTCCTCCTAAACGGCTGGACCAATCTGAATGATTTTTTTTTGTATGCGTTTGGGTGGCACCCTTTATGGTTTAGATTCATAAATCAGCCCGGCAGATGGCGCTGCAGGACAACATCTGTCGGGTCCGCTAGTTTAATATATATTCAAGTCGTTAAAATATGTTGCGTAGATTTTTGTAATGTTACAACTTAAACTGTCGGTTACACCAGAGGCGCGTTGGATCATGTTAACCAGTAGTTAACCATACAAAACGGCTGACTGAAAAAAGTTCCGTTGACACATTAATTACACATTAAATTAATTATAATGTTAATTGTCTGTTGCACAACGGAATATTCTTATCCATCGCAGTTAAATAATCAATTTTTTGAACTCTACCCAACTTTAGTAGGTAGGTACTCTTTTAAAATGGATCGACGTCCTAGTAGTGCTGATATAGACAGACAGACAAAAAAATCTATGCTTTTCGCAGTTTTTCCTTTATCTGTGCTATAAGACCTTGGCTTCGTACCATATTTCAAGATTCTGAGTTCACGGGAAGTACCCTGTAGGTTTTGATTCCCTTGCGAGTTTCAAAATATGCGGAAATTTGCGTCATAAACGGCTGTATCTTTTGATTACATCTCCAAGGGACAGTAGACCTGAGTATTTGATATAAATTTCAGCTTGATACCTCCATGCGTTCCTGAGAAAAAGGGTCTTGACAGACGGACGGACGGACATTCGGACAACAAAGTGATCCTATAAGGGTTCCGGTTTTTTCTTTCGAGGTACGGAACCTTAAAAAGAGCACAATGCAGACCTAGGCCTGCAATTTTGTATGAAATTCCATTAACGACGTCTCGTCTAGCCGCGCCTGAAACGCGATACTTCGCGGCCTATTATAAGGAACATAACGTCAATATTTCATAGCATGTTTGAGAAAAATAAATTTAATAATTATGTCGGCCTCACCGCAGTATAATAAATACGTATATACAGGTTCTACCAAAAGGTAAAGTATGTGACTAGTATGAGAATTTAGATATAAATGGCTATTCTACTACCTACATAGACGCTAGTTTTACTACCCGTTACGTGCAAAAAGCTGCCTAGTGGGTGGGTTATTCTACGTAGTTATTTTACTAGTATCTACGTATATCGAGAAAGCAGCAATGAAATATAATATTGATCACACTGCACTTGCGAAGTTCGTTAGAACAAATAACATTATGTTATGATATTACACCTTCATTCATAGATTCAAAAGTTTATTGTATTTGATACCCATGTTATAAGACTCAATTCTGTAAACGGTGACGCTAATAAACTACCGAATTGATATTTAAAAGAGAAAAATTAAGCCGCTTAATGTTAAGTGATAGATCAATGATCAATTGACCACCGTAATACTGAGGGGTCGAACGAGTACTTTTTGGGGAATGTTGCTCATATGTTTTTTAATCATGTGCTTGTGGAACAAAAAGTCTCAATAAAAGCAAGAAAAAAGTTCTGATACGATACTGATTTTATGAGGGGGTAGGGTGGAATGGGGTGCATAAATTATATCATTAGCATGATGAACTCGTTGGCTGTTAACTTGACTTGTGATCGAGGTATTCAAAAAGTTATTTATTAGAAGCACCAATAAAAACACCATTGTGATAAAGAATTACTTCTAAAACATCACTGGTTCATTTTTATTTGTTTTTAAATTACTGGCAAGTAAATCTAGACACGCGGCAGCGTGTCAAGCCAAGTTCAAGCAAAGGAACTGGCTAGTTAGCGCCGAGTGTAATATTACACAAACCACTTGGTGCCATTTTTGACCCTTCTATAACTCAAAACCTCCTTAAAGTAAACACATAAAACTTCGTGTGTTTAATTATATACATAAGGACATCTAGAAGCCCGAATTTCATGAAGCTAGCTCAAACGGTTATAAAGATATGAAGGTCGTAAATTTTAGCACTGACTGACTCACTTATAGTACCTAAACCTAAACTACTTCCAGATGACCTAGAAGGATGAAATTTGGAATCCAGCTCGGAAATTGTGTGTAAGCGTAGGAAAAAATCTAAAAATAAAAAAAGTTAAAAAATAGGGGGGACACCATACAAAAAAAAATTTAATTGTAGCGTTGGAACCGTTACAAGCAGATATTTGAAACTATCCCAATATATGTAATTGACAAAAACACGGGGGGGTGTGAGGGGGCTTCAAAGGGGGATGAAAAATTCATTGATTTTGCCGTAGGATGCACCGTTTTGAAGATATTTGATGAAAACACCGGGGGGGGGGAGGGTGCGGGGGTTTCAAAGGGGGGATAAAAATTTAATTGATTTTGCCGTAGGATGCAACCGTTTTCAAGATATTTGACAAAAACACCGGGGTATGGGGGAGGGTGTGGGGGGGTGCGGAGGAGGAGGTGCGCGGGTTTTAAAGGGGGGTGAAAATTTCATCGATTTTGCCGTAGGATGCACCGTTTTCAAGATATTTGACAAAAACAACGGTTCTCGCCCGATCACCGAAGTTAAGCAACGTCGGGCGCGGTCAGTACTTGGATGGGTGACCGCCTGGTTTTTTGTAGTAAAACTTATTTAGGCACGCTTGACTTGGGGAGTAGAATACGTTACGTAAGTCAAGCGTGCCTAAATAAGTTTTACTTCAAAAACACAAAATGAAACCAGGCGGTCACCCATCCAAGTACTGACCGCGCCCGACGTTGCTTAACTTCGGTGATTAATTTCTTTACAAAAAGTAATGATATCACACCAAAAACATAAATGTAAAAAATGTTAGCCAAGTTCAATTCTAAAAATATACTTGATTATGGACTTCACCGACAAAAGGATTGAGATCTAAATGGGTGCTAAGTTCTGCAGGTAATACTGAAATCTATTTGTAAGAACAAATAACATCCTAAACAAGTATAACACTCTACCTCAATTTCTTTGGTTTTTCTACTCCAACTGTGTTTTATATTTATAAATATAAATTCCTAAATTTAACTATCTAATAATTTACACAAAGTAGATAACTTATGTTAAATTGAAGCTTAATATTTGACTTGGCTCAAACTTGGGTCAAACAATGGTTTTGTACTATGATCCCCTCTCCAAAAGGGATGGAGTGGCGTTGTCACGGTGAAAACCCGCCTAGGAAGGCCAAGGTAACGCAATCCACCAAAAAGATAATGGCTACCATATTCTGGGATTGTCACGGAATACTGTTGATAGACATAAAAGAACGGAATACCACGGCGACTGGCGTTACTACGCTATACTTATTGAACAATTGCGAGAGGCGATCAAGCAGAAACATCGAGGAAAGCTTAACCCTTTATAAGGCAGAGGCGATTTAGCGACCACACGCATTGAGTTGGAATTTCAACCTTATTGATTATACGTCACAATTTACCATTGTAATTATTGAAAATACGACTAGCTTTCAAAATATCGTTTGTCAGGTATGCATTAAATAGCTGCTTTTGATTCTGTGGTAGTATGCTCCAATAAATGGGGCCTTATAAAGGATTAACAGATGTGTGAGGCTTCTCCACGACAACGCCCCCGTTCAACTGCTTCAATTACCAAGGCTGCAGCTGTTGCAAAGTGGCTTCGACGAAATTCGTCACCCACCCTTTAGTCCCGACCTGGCTCCTAGTGACTACTATTTGTTTTCGAAACTTAAGGTCGACTTAAGGGGGAAAAAAAATCTGCAGATGATGATGTGACCTGTGTAGTTTACGCCCATTTTGAGGACAAAACATCTGAGTATTTTTATAAGGAGATAGAAATGTTAATTCAAAGATCTGAATTGTGTATTGGAATAGAGGGAGACTATATTGAAAAATAAAAATAGATTTGTAAATGTACATATGTACCGGTAAACTGGGGTTACTTTTTAGGAAACTTTGGGGCTACTTTGATAGATTTAAAATGGTTATAAAAACGCAAATATCATAGGTCGATTGAGCAAATGACGTAAAAAGGTAGGTGATTTATCAAGGTAGTTATTTCAATGCCACAGATGGTCTAAAAAAAAAAATAAGGACACGGCGTAAAAAACTGTTTTCTAAAGTAGCCCCGCATTTCAAAGTAAGTAACCCCCAGTTTACGGTACCTATTTTCTTTGTCTGAATTTTTTGGACCGCACCTCGTACACCGTATATAGTTCAGGATTACATTGTCAATTATTTTGATAGTACGAATCTGCACAATCAGCTAATCAACAATAAAACGAACATTGTATCCTAGCAAACCTACAATAGTAAGATGGAAATTAAATAATAAAGACATTTTTAGGAACACACTTTTATTTAGAAAGCAGATGAAGTGCAGCAGTTAGAATGAGTTGAAATCTTTGCTATTCATTCATAAACAAATGTCGTATTTATTGAACAGACATAAAAAGCTAAATATACGATTTCCTAACCTACTCGAGCAAACCCGTGTTTACATTTATTCGGTGCACGCGTATCTGGTAATGATTCATGAGGTTACAACAAAAACGTAAGAAAATTCACAGACCGCGTTCTAATTGATTGCAAAATTTATGTTATAAGACTGTTATTTTTCAAGTTATCAAGTACAAAATAATGCAACACAACATGCATTAGCAACGCAGTCTATGATTTTTTAGGTACCTTACTTTAGTTGCGGGCGTCCTTGTCTTATGATAGATTTGACGTATTTAACCGTAACAAATCACGAAAAGGATCACTTTTTTTGATATTTAAGTTAGTTGTGTGTGGAGGCACTGTAAACTTGTCATTTGCGTAAATATACGTTGAACCGAGGAACATGGCATGGCGAACCCGAACAAGATACTTGATTGGTCACAATCCTATTTTCATAGAAATATAGAAAATGCAATATCTATAAACATCTCCGAAGTGCCGCATGATAATTATTTCGATAGATAGATAATAACTTTAAATTAATAAAGATAATACTTTGTACAATTACTATTATTCCTTTTCCAGGCATAGCGCATGTATAGCGACCATATAAATCTACATAACGATTCAACCTTGCTCCCTTTACAATATGGTGGAAAATCAATTGAATTTCTTTAAAATATGCTTTGCTTTTAAATTAATCCTGCATAGGTAAACAATATAAATATAACACAATGATTAGTTTTGTAGTAGCACATCTAAATAGACGGGGCCTGGAAAAGGGTTACAACATTTTAAAGACCTAATGAAGTCATATCATGATTTGTGTACAATCCTTAAGCTTTGACTGAAAATACTGAAATTTACCAATATTTTAATATCACTTATTGATCGCCGTACTATAAAATTCTCGCAACTTTTACTATACAGTCTGGTTAAGTATGTATTAATGTTTATTAGTATTTTTGAGCAATAACATCATTCTTCTGAGAAGTACGGGATAAATATCCTCTTCATCAATGATCTTAATTATTCATTTGTAAATAAACACAAAAATACATAAGAAATAACTTTAATTTCAATACTAAATGAAAAAAAAAACGCCTGTATAATTCCCGTTCCCGTAAGAATTCCGGGAAAATATATACTCTATGTCACATTCGGAACCGAGACGAATATAATTACACCTCGCACTTCAAAATCCATTGAGCCGTTTATGCTGCAGGGCGTGCCAAAGAATGATACATACATACATAAATACATACGCTCGAAAAACATAACCCTCCCTCGACAGTCGGGTGAAAATTATCCAAATTGTCTTACAGAAGTTTTCAACGGATTACGAGCAACAGATTTTCAAAGTGTTAACTAATTTTATAACCAATCACTAAGTACCGCAGCAGAGCATTTCAGAAACATTATAATAAATAAATTTCATTTCATTTCATTTAATTATATGACAAAAATACAGGAAGTTATTAGGGGCAGAAATAAAACGATCGAGGAAAAACGTCTTTTAACTAACAAAAAAAATGGCTTTCTTTTTTGCAACTATTCAGTTCTGTGTACGTACAACACAACCGTAATGTCATTTTCCAGTTCAGCGAATAGCTGTGTTCAGCGCTACAAGAGCGCCTTTGTGGTATAGTTCTGATTATAACTAACAGATTAGTAGAAAGATAAGTAGAAAAATATTTTTTAAATAGTATCCTTATTATCTTCAGTATCTATTAAAAACTACATTTGTTGTGAGAACGACTTCATTAATTTCAATGCTGTTTGGGTTGGAATAAGTTATGATAATGATTAATGAATGATGTACATTTGCTTCAGTCACTTTTAAAGTCTGGGAGCTTTGCGTTCGTTCGTTTTTAATGCATAACAAGTATTAAAGAGGATATATAAAGATAGACCGAATCTAATTCCACTAAGGAAACCCGAAAAACATTAAGAAAATACTACTAAAAGTGTCTGATCGAGAAAAAATTGACATCTGATGTAGTTTTTTAGGGTTCCGTACCCAAACGGGGTAAAAACGGGACCCTATTACTGAGACTCCGCTGTCCATCCGTCCGTCTGTATGTCTGTCCATCTGTCACCAGACTGTATTTCATGAACCGTGATAGCTAGATAGTTGAAATTTTCACAGATGATGTATTTCGGTTTCCACTGTAACAACAAATACTAAAAAACAGAATAAAATAAATATTTAAGGGGGCTCCCATACAACAAACGCGATTTTTTTTGCTCACTTTTGCTCGATATTAATAACGGCAACAGGTAGGCGCTTGAAATATTCACAGAATATTTAGTTATATATTAACTTTAAAAATAAATAATTAAATTAAAATAAAATAAATATTTAAGGGGGCTCCCATACAACAAACGTGATTTTTTTGCCGTTTTTATAGATAATGGTACGGAACCCTTCGTGCGCGAGTCCGACTCGTACTTGCCCTGTTTTTTTTTTAATACGCGACCTAGTAGATAAATATTTAACCATCATGACCGCCTGAAATAATAACCGAAAAGGCCAACTGAAAGATTCACATTCAAATGAATACCTATATTAATTGTGAGTGACAGTCACTACCTATAATTTCAATACCAAATATTTCTCAAGTTCTACGAGTGTCGTATTGGATTTTTATAGTTACGACTAAAAAATGTGATTCAGAGAAATTCACCAGAAAAATTACAAAATCAAGGAAGATTTTAAATGCCCAAAAACATGAGACAGTAAATAGAGTCAAGATATCAGGAGAGGGGTTATTGCGTTTCCATGGTTTCTGCGGGTCATTCATGATTTTAAAATTTTCTCGAATACTGTATTAAGTTTTGTTTGAAGGTTTCTAAAAGAACATTAAACGAAAGTATTTGCAACTATGGTTAAAATCACAAATTGTGCAACAGTAGTCGAGTCGCCCAGCTGGGGGTGCAGAAAGGCAAACGACGGTAGTCGAGTAGCAGGTATCATCCGTGCAGGCATCGTTGCATTGCATTCACCTGTCGATGGCGGTTGCCTTTGAGTAGGCGCGCATGAAAGGAGCTCGGCGTGTCGATAGTATGCTGTCGCGATAGACCCGCATGAGGCACGCTAACAGAGGTCTGCCGAAACCACGGCAATGATATTTTGCGGCGAGTCTTGTGTTGTTTTGTGTGCGCGAGCCCGACCGGCGGCGGGGTGGTTCCCATCGCGGCGGCGCGGACGGCCGTCCGCGAACGCGCGCGGGCGGAATGCGGACGCGTCGCCGCCTCCGTCCGGTGTGGCACGCGGCGCTCTCGCCACTGCCGTCGCGCACCGCCCGCTTCCCGCCTCGGTCGCTCAACATCGCAAACCCGCTCACTACGCAGCCTCCGTATCGAGCTACATTTCCCGAATTTGTTTAACGTTCGTTAAGAAGGCTCGGTGTGAAGGACGCGCGCAATTCACTTGCAGGGAACGCGCTAACGCCGCAGTTGCTTTAATAGCAACAGCACCTCGGCTTGCGGTTAGGGGCCACTGGCGATTGTGAACCAGATCATGGTTTTCAAGGGCAAGGGGTCGTTTTTTCAAGGAGTTTATAATTTGATCATAACAGTTCTTCAAAAAAATTGTCTTTGCCCTATTTTTGAACTTTAAGAGAGTGTAGGATTCAATATCAGGTACCAGAAATATTTTCTTTAACTTATAGGTACATTATCATTTATTATGTCATCATAAAAGTAAAAATGATAAAAATCTAACAATTTATATATCTAATTACGTAGTTAGAAATAAGTTAAATAGGTAATGTAAATTGTCATTTTAGGCGGAAACTTTTTTGTTGAGTTACTAATTGGTTTTTTTTTAGACATCTTTTGAATGGTTAAGAACTGCAGAAGTTTTTATGATATCGGAAGATCTGGGGACTGTGTACTTTTTCAATTGTGTCATAAAGTTAAGGTTGACGATTTTTATTTTCTGCCATTCATGTTTTGTCACCGCCTACGTATGTATGTAACGAAACTAGATTATTTTTTATATAATCGAACCACATTTCATCGTTTCGTTTCGTTTTCTCAAATCGTAGCGGAACGTTTCGTCGAATTTACCTGTCATAGAATAATCAGTTATTGTATCAATTAACGAAACATGATTCTTAGGTGGAACGTCCCATATGTTATTGTTGCCACGAACAATGTTTCACCGCAGTAACATTTCATCGAAACTTGAAAAACATAACTTACTAATGAACGTATTTATGTAAAAATAATGTAATGTGTTGAAAGCATCATTCGATAAAACGTTATTCAAAAATATATCCCATAATTTTACGTGACAAAAGATAAGATTTCCAAAAATTCGCTAATTAAACAGCATGTCCCTCTTAGTAGAACAAATTCATCTGGAAATCGTCCTCCGTGGTTCAGTCGGGCGTTAGTCGTGAGAAACGTAAAATGCATACTAGATGGAAAACTTATAAAAATCCTTAAGACTATCTTTCTGTTAAGCTGCTGAGAACTAGAGACCGTAAGATGGAACTAGATTGCTATAACTCATACTTATCTTTAGCAGAGAATAATATACGTCAGTGTCCTAAATATTTTTGGTCCTTCATTAAGTCAAAATTTTCTGTAAAATAAAACACCAGACGCAGACTCTGAAACGGTGGCAAATTACTTTAACGATTACTTTCATTCAGTCTTTGTAAAAAACAATGTGTACTCTTCTTCTCCTAATATCCGTACGACTAACACCCCTATTGACATCTACTCCATTAATATAAGTAATGCTCTAGTCCAAAAACACTTGCACAACACTAATGTAAACAAAGGCGCGGGGGTTGATGGGATTCATCCTATCTTGATATCCCGTTGTAGTAGGGAACTGTCTATACCTCTTACTATTATGTTCCGGAAATCGCTGGCCGAGGGTTGCTTTCCATCAGTTTGGAAAACAGCTCTAATAACACCAATACACAAAAGTGGGGATAAACACGACGTGACACAGTATAGACCTATATCCAAACTATGCAATTTTGGCAAAATACTTGAAAAAATTGTGACCTCCGAACTAACTAATTGTGTTATTCCCATAATTTCCCCAGAACAACACGATTTCTTCGGGGCCGAGGTGTTGATACCAACCTTATTACTTTCACAGATTTAATTTTAAATGCTCTGGATAAGGGATATCAGGTTGACGCCGTGTATACTGATTTCTCAAAAGCATTTGATAAAATTAATCATACCCTGCTTCTTCAAAAATTATGTGATATCGGTATACACGGTGATCTTTACAGATGGGTTGAATCTTTTATACAAAAACGTAGCCAAGCAGTATCTCTTAGAGGCTTTACTTCTAGATACTTTACCATTGAACCTATATGTTAACGACATAATTTTTGCAGCATTGAAATCTTTCGGAGTTAAGCGAAACCTGGTTTATACTACAATTAGAAGATACAAGGAGACCTCCTCTTTAGAAGACCGCAAGATATCTGGTCTCCCCCGTTCAGCAAGAACAGATAGGGTCGTGGAAAACGTGAGAGAGCGTTTTTGCCGGAAAAAACATCGATCCATCCGAAAATTAGCAGACTTAAAGATTTCAAGAGGATCAGCACACAAAATCTTGAGAGCAGACCTTGGGTGTCACGCTTACAAGAAAAGAAAAGTACACGGCATTTCCGATGCTAAAAAAAAAAAAGAGTAGATAGATCAAACAGTATACTTTCCTGGCACGCGGAGGATGAATTTGTTTTTTTCGGATGAAAAACTCTTCGTTTTAGAGCAATCTCAATACTCAAAATGATCGTTTGTGGGCAGCAAACATACAGGATATTCCAGATAGCCAAAGGAATGTGCCACGATTCCAAAGTGCACCATCAGTGATAGTTTGGGGAGCAGTTTGCAAACGGGGTAAACTTCCTTTGGTATTTATTGACAGAGGAGTAAAAATCAATGCCGAGTATTATAAAACAGAAATTTTGGAAAAAAATGTTGCTCCAAATTTTTAAATGATGTTTGGGAATGACTACTATTGTTTCCAACAAGACGGAGCTCCGTCCCACACGGCAAACTTAGTTCAAGCGTGGTGTCAGGCCAATTTAATGGATTTCTTGCCAAAAACTGAATGGCCCCCAAGTTCTCCAGATTTAAATGTACTGGACTTTTTTGTATGGTCGTACATGCTCTCAAAACTTAATAACTATAAAATTAAGAATTTAGAGCATTTAAAAAAAATATCGGTTAAATTTGGGACGAAATGCCGATGAAGGCAGTGCGTGCCGCGTACGACGGATTCGTAAAACGTTTAAAGCTGGTGATGAATGTTAAAGGTAGAGTCATCCCAAAATATTTACTGTGAATATTGTAGATAAGAATATATTTCATGAAATATAGTTTTTATTACATTTGTTATTACTGCTTTATTTTAATGAGAGTTTGAAACTGTATTCGAATTTATTGGACACGGTGTAAGCACTGGTTGGTCCAGATATGGCATGATATACCAGATGAAGTAGTACGTGCCGCGTGCAACTCTTTCTATGATAGAATATGTCAAGTTATAAAAAATAATGGACATCGATTCGAGCTAGTGAATCAATTTTGTAAATATAGATAGAGTATGCTTAACATAATATCATGTTTAATATTGAAATTTGAGGTTAAGTTTTAGTATTATTGCTATTTTAAACTAGGATTCTTAATCTGCCCAACCCTGTACATGTATACTGTTTGACGGAAAAAAGTGATAAATGTATACGTACGTTTCTTGGGTCATTCTACTTTTAAGTAACCATTAATCTTTTGTGAAATATCAGGCATACCTGGTGATTTTTTTCAAGTGTAAATAACTTATATACAAACTGAAACACCTAAATTTAATGTTTTAAAGCAATAAAACTTTAAATTCAAAGAAATTTTGTGGAAAAAATTGGTAACTCAGCGGAAAATACATAAATTTCCATACAAATGGCGGGGACATGCATGTCCACTGCGTTACCTACTTTATAGATAATACAATGATTACTTTTTATACGTAGTCATAATTTTAAATGTAAGCTTAATTATGTGCCTATTTAAATCTTAAATGATTTAAACCGAGCACTTTACCGTTTTTGTAAAAAAAATATTTGAAGTGCACAGTACAAAAAATTACTGGTCAACGAAAAGTAGAATGGCACTCTTATTACTAATCTCTAAAAACGTAACCTTTTCAGGGGTTCCTAGGGAAAACTTTTTAAAATTGAATGGAAAGTTTTTCATTATATACGAGTACCGTTAATAAGTTCAAAAAAATCGTCAATATGTAAAGTATTGCCTTGACAACTTGTGACTGGTTTTTAACCCCCGACAACAAAAAGAGGGGTGCTATAAGTTTGATCGCTATATGTGTGTGTCTGTCTGTGGCATCATAGCTCTTTAACGGGTGCACCGATTTGGATGCGGTTTTTTTTAATAGAAAGCAGGTTTCTTGGCGATGGTTCTTAGATGTTTCATCAAAATCGGTTCAGCCGATTCAAAGTTATCAGCTCTTTTGTTAGCTGCGGAAGGGATCATAGACGCATAACGGGCATTGACTTAATCTCAAACACACGAGTGATATAATTGCGTTGGGGGTTTATAAAATTTTCAATTTATAGTTATGCCTACTATTGATACCTAATCCTTGACACATCGATCCTTGCTTATTAACTTGGAATTTGAATTCGCAAAGTGCCGAAACTAGCAAAGAAAAGTATTTTTACAATACATTTGCTCGAAAAATTCACTTTCAAAGGATGTGATGATGTATACATGACTCGTAAGTTCATTTTACCGCACTAGTGCGATTTTTTTACAGTTTTTTTTTAATTTTTCCAATTTAAAAGTTTACAAGCAAGAGTTTTAAGTGACAAAAATAAAAAAATATCGATTTATACGTAGAAAAATGTATAAATATACAAAACTAAGTAATGAATTTGCAAAATTGATTGTTATTATTATAAACTGTAATTTAATTACCGCAGATTTTAATGATTTCCACCTTTTATTTATTCGAAAAAATCGCAGTGGCTGAACGCGTCGAACCTTTGCCTGATAATTTTAGTTAACCTAATTAAAAACAAAACTTACGCATGCGCTTTACGGACGCGCCATTTTTGTAAAACTTTGCGTTGTTTTGAGTTGTTGATTATAGTACCAATATGTACAAAAACCAAACTAAATGAGTGATGTTCAAGTGATGAAGTCGACAATAACATGGAATTAATTCCGCCCGATATTTAAAGTAAGGCGCAAACTGCGCAAAATAATCTTTTGCTACCAATAAGTATCTCGAGAAATTTGTTTTTATTTTACAATTTTGTGTTATTAATTTCCTATTTTCTCACAAATGTATTGTAAAACGTCGTATGATACATGGTTGGCAAGGTTTTACAAACTCGTGACGATGAAAACCCTCGCCGTGCGGCTCGGGTTTATCACTCGTTAACTCATTTGTAAAACCATACTTACCAACCTTGTATCACAAATAACTATTAACAATCAGTTTCCTTAGCATTAACATCGAGTTCTTGACTATTTTGAACGAAAAGCTCACAACAGCGGACCGATTTTGCCGGTGACATCGGTGTTGGATAGAGTTGCAGATCTCGTCTTGATGGTCTCGTTATCAGCAATAAAACTAACATAAAAATTACGAAAGGAAAGCAAAGTGAGGCCCACGGTATTATATTATTAGATGTGGATAATATTATTCGCGCGTCGCAAAAAAAAACGCACAAAAGGCGACACGTGATGTCTCTGGTCTAAATCGCTCTCGAATAAGTAAACAATAACAAGTTCTTGACAGTTACGCCTAATCAAGTTTACGGCGTCCAGATGTCGTCGTGTATGTACCATGCGTAAATGCACTAATCATGCTTGATAAACAGACAAAGTCCACGGACTCACAGTCACAAGTAAGCCGAAATTATTAAAAAGATCGAAGTTTACCGATGTAGATAATTTTGACGCCGACACCATATTAAATACTTATGTAAAGAGTTATGTTATAACTTATAACATTTGGTAGCATGGTGAACGGTTGCGATACTCCGAAGATGAGCTCTGGTTGAGTTCGAAACACGTCAGTGTAGTTTGGTGATGGTGATAGTTGGGTTTGTGTGATTTGTGCGTGTTCGTACAGTATGAAGGTGGAGGAACTCCATGAACACACATTTCTTGCATAAACGTAACTATCATAAGATCGCGGGTGAGCAAAATAATTGTTTCAGTGCATTGTTATGGACCTCTGCAAAGTAACGTCTGATTCATAAATTAAATATTATTTATTATAAACGCTAAAGTTTGTATATATATTTAGATGGGTGTATAGATGTTTGTTACTCTTTCATGCTAAAATGGTTTTAAGGATTCTAATGAAACTTGGCCCATAGATAGTTTATACCTTACATTAACATATAGGATACTTTAATCCCGGAAAAAACGCATAGTTTCTGCGAGATAGCGATAAACGAATTCTGCGCAGACAGAGGCGTGGTCATCTAGTCTATATACGGGATAGGGAATCATCATCATCATTTCAGCCGAAAGACGTCCACTGCTGAACATAGGCCTCCCCCAAGGCTCGCCAAACAGATCGGCCCTGCGCCATCCGCATCCAATGCGATCCCGCTACCTTAACCAGGTCGTCGCTCCATCTTGTTGGAGGCCTACCTACACTGCGTCTTCCGGTCCGCGGACGCCACTCGAGAACCTTTCGGCCCCATCGGCCGTCAGTTCTACGGGCGATGTGCCTTGCCCACTGCCATTTAAGTCTAGCGATTCTTCGAGCTATGTCCGTGACTTTAGTTCTTGCGCGGATTTCATCATTTCTAATGCGATCCCGTAGAGAAACTCCAAGCATATCCCTCTCCATCGCCCTCTGAGTGACCTTGAGCTTCCTTATAAGACCCATCGTTAACGGCCACGTCTCAGTGCCATAAGTCATCACTGGCAACACACACAGGTCAAAGACTTTTGACTTGAGACACTGCGGTATATCGGATGATAAGATATTGCGGAGCTTCCCGAACGCTGCCTAGCCGAGTCTAATTCGTCGATTGACCTCTTTCTCGAAGTTGCACCTACCCAATTGGATTGTATGTCCCAGATAGATATAGTCGTCAACAACTTCGAGCAAAGTATCTCCGATTACGACGGGAGTTGGTACAACATGGGCGTTCGACATGACCTTCGTCTTGTCAATCTTCAATTTAAGACCAACTCTCTCGGAGACTCTTCCGAGGTCAGCGAGCATTGCACTGAGGTCCTCCAAGGTCTCAGCCATAAGCACCACGTCGTCGGCAAAACGCAGGTGAGTGAAGTATTCGCCATTTACATTGATGCCACGCCCTTCCCAGTTCAGAGTCGAGAGATAACATCTCCTTGTCCGACTCCCCGCTGCAACAGAATGGGCTTCGACATCTGATCCTGAAGTTGGACGGACATAGGGAATGTGAGTTGGGGATAGGGAATAAATGGGATTTATATTTTCACTTCACAGTAGTCCTATCTCCGTAATAATAATTATTCGTGATTATAACAGTAAATAAACTAATTTTAGGATTTTTGTAAAATGCCAAGGAATGAGGAATAAAACCGGATTTATTTATTCTATTCAATAGGACCCTATCTCAGTAAACATTCCTTTAGGATCATATATTATTTGTGCGCGGACGAAGTCGCTGGAAAAATCTAGTGCAAAATAAGCGGAAACGTAAAATTACGTAACGAGTCTCGATTTATTCAGCGTTTTTATTACTTGCCGTGAAACGCCACAGCTCGGCGGCGATAAAATTGGAAAGTTTGCTCTCTGTGCAGTCGTTTTTTTAATTAATGCGCTTAATGTAAGCGTTTTAGTTATTGCGGTTAAAGTAAAAAAAAAGCCGGCCAAGTGCGAATAGGACTCACGCACGTACAAATATCTATGAAGAAGAAAGTCTTTTTTCGAGGTCGACCAAAGTTACATGCTTACACTTTGAAATGCTTGTATATTTTTATTGCGATTAGAAACTTAATTTTTTGATACCGTCAAAAAATCATCACATTCATCAATAGCATCATAACTCCGATTTCAGCTAGACCTGAGAAACTAGCAGCTATCGCTAACCAGACAGCCTGTGGACGTCTAATGTTAGGTTTTTTGAAAGAAAATCATTCTGGCAGCCACCTTGGGTAATGTAGTGACATTTAAGGTTCACGGAAGTGGTCCTAACAGGCCGGACGGTGTTGGCGGCGTATCATATTAGATAGTCAGAGTCTTGACCATGGAAGTAATAATAATATGTACTAAATACGTACACCAGGGATGAGCGATCACCGAAATAAACTAGTTGACTACGGAACCCTAAAAAAAGGGAACCAAATCAACACGTTATCATAAAATTTGAATTTGAAGAAACACAGACACGGCAGCAAGCACAGAAAATTGTACCCCTTTTGTAAAATTGGTCCTATGTAATTTGGTGCACGTTAGTAGATTTATTACAAATAATGCTGATATTTAATTATAATTTTTATGTTTTTTTATGAATATACTATTGCAACATCAAAGTAAGCGGACGTATTGGAAATAAAATAATAACGTTGCTTTCAAAACATCAGTGAGAGGCTTTTTACCTATTCCCAATATTTATTTAGTAGTTCGTGAGTAAAGAAAAGCACCTACTCAAAGCCAAAATATCCACAAAAGCTAAAAAACGCCTTATAAAAGTATAGGGTCAACGTCATAACTAAGTGATCACTTTTGTACCTTGTCACTTTAACGTCATGTTTCAAAAGCCATACGAAATTATATAACAACTGATAGCGACAAGTGATCAAACATAGAACAAAGTGATCATTTATTTATGACGTTGACTGTATATCTGGAACATTGCATTGTATGGAAGTGAGACATGGACTATGACTCAACGGGACAGATTTAGGCTAGAAGCCTTTGAGATGTGGTGTTGGAGGAGGATGGAAAGAATTAGCTGGAAAGAAAAGAAAACCAACGAAGAGGATCTTACTATGGTCAAAGAATAAAGAATGTTACTGGAGACCGTAAATTGTAGAAGGGGACATATGATGGGACACTTGATACGACACGACTATTTCTTTTTAAACCTGCTGGAAGGAAAAACAGAAGGAAGACGAGGCAGAGGAAGGCCAAGATTGACCTATTTTAACCAGGTGAAGGAGAAAGTGGGTGTCGTGTCGTATCAGGAAGTCAAACGGCTGGCCGAAGACCGCGCGGAGTGGCGGTTACCCCACCGACAAGAGGCTCATCGGCTGATTTTTTTAGCAAACTCACTTATTTCCTTTCATGGCCTTTGACAGAAACCGTTAATGTGACATGAAATGTCCAAAGGCATTTTTGACGATGAGTGATGAGATGACAGATAGAAAACAAAGTGATCCCATTTGATGTTAGTTCCGTGATATTTAGTGATCGGCGACCGATAGCACTTTGTCACTTTGACATCTAACGTAATGAAATGAATGTCTAATAAGTATAAGTCTGTGTTGATAAAAAAAAAAACCATATAAAAAAAAATATGATAAATCTATATAAATAAAAATGAATCACCGAAATGTTTGTACGCGCATAACTTCCGAACGACTGCACCAAATTGGATAATTCTTTTTTTGTTGCGTTTGTTATTGTCAGGAGAAGGTTCTTATGAAAGAAAAAATAGAACGGGGGCGAAGCCGCGGGCATCAGCTAGTTTATTATAACAAATTAAATTCAGTAAGTTTTTAACAATATATGGTTGAATAAATTTAATTATAACTTATAAATAACTTATAATAAATTATAATATTTTTTTTAATATTAGGTATATAAATTGTGCACGAAATTTAAATATAATCATATCCATGTAATACTTGCTTCGAAAAATTGCTACCGGTCGCCGATCACTAGGTAGTGATAATGCTTTTAATAATGCATATCGGTATAAAAACTTGTGAATTTGTTTACAAGCGGTCGAGAAAAAATACTATGCACAAAGACCGCCAAATTAGTATAGAGCGAGTGTTAATTGAGTTTGTCAGGCAGTTGTGAACAAAGTGACAAGCGGCCGACTAATTATTATATCTTGAGGGCACGGAATTGCCTACACCACGAAGAAGCACGACATTGAACAACTCCTTTGACAAGAGTTTTTGACATAACTGTTCTATAATACAAAGACAATATAATACACCCCTAACAGAAGGCAGATTTTACGCCAACAGAAATGTTCAGTGTTGAAAAATTAACCATGTGAGTGACACAGTACGTTATGTACCAATTCTTTCCTTGACACTAGCCGTAGAAAATGTAGAAAAGTAAGCTAAAAAAAGAGTACAGGTAAATTTTAGTACAATCTAATGATAATGAAAGTCATTTGTATAATTATCTTACCTTATCTGAATCAGTCGTATTGCCACTGCCAAATGACGCCAGTGAGTTTCGGTCTAAAGTCTCATCCAGCAACGTGTCTTCCAGATCTCTGAAAATAGATTATCCTTCAAAAATCCTTTCCTCGTATACGTTGCATAAAAGACATTTTTCTACTTTTGTAACATAAGAAAAATGTTTTTTTTTTAATATCGAACGTCAATTAAAAATAAAGTTTACCTCAGACAATCACATCTGTCAAATATATGTAAAACATTTTAATATTTATTGCCATAATTAAAGTCAATAGAACAAAACATGGATGAAGTAGAAAAAATATTGTATGCAACGGTGTATAATTTATGTAGTCTAAACGGCTCTTGCGGTCTTTCATTGCGATATTCACTTCGTTCATACTGCAACTCACGTCACTCGCCTTTTAAGACCTCACTTATACAACCGTTGGATAAAATACTATTACATTTAACATTCTTTCATTATTCATATGTATGTAAATGTCCAAAATATATATAAATGTCGGCTGATAGTACGCTTAGTACGCTTATGTTCAAACATACGGGTTAAAGTAATACAATAACACGAATGAGTCCGCCTGAGTTAATTGGGATGCACCAAAAAAAATAACCTATAGTTATTATATTTTTTTTTGGAAAGAATAGGATATTTTAAGATACCATTTTCATCGATTTTGAATTTGGTTGAGTGTTTAATTTTTTATAATTTTTTTAAGAAATACGTTGTATGACGTCATAGTGAGAGAGCCACGTTCCATTACCTAGAAAAATTCAAGTCGTACATAACATAATCTGTGGCACTACTGATTTGTCTTGTCACTGTCAATAATACAAGCACGGCTTAGGGTCCTAAATGAACCATGACAAATAGTTTTATTTATTTCTCTTCTTTTAGCTTCGATTATTCCTGTTTGTTTAATGGTGTGATAGTAAATAGATATTTTCTATTAAAATCTGATATTTAAATTCTTCTATATTAACTTGTAACGTAGTAATTTAATAATTAAATTTGTAAAAATACATTTGAAATACTCGACTTTACGATAAATGACAACTGTTTAAAGAAAGGTGTACATCATGTGATTAAAGTTCTGTCTTTGTCACTCTTTGATATTATAAGCAGGACAGCAACATTTCAAACTGTCAATTTGCTTTAGAATGTAGACCTGCTTTATATCTGCCTTTGTGACGATTCACTGCAAGGGTCATATGAAGGCCATTACTTAAATTTTCTTTATTTAATTCAGTTTATCATATTTTTGGAATCTGATTTCTGAAAACGCTTCACAAAGCCTATTTCTCCAAACGGTTTTCGATTTATTATACGTTGTCAAAAATTGGGACATCCCAATTATCTGGCCACTGCAACAGAGTAAAATCGACATGATGGTCCGCATTCATCCACGACCGCTACGATGGCCTTATAAAGTGACTAATGTTTAAGTAATGTAATTTTGTATATAAAAGGCTTTCGACTATCTACCTACCAGTGGCGCAGCGATAGCGATGCCCACAGAGCAGCCAAAAAATTTTAAATAACAATTTCCAAATTTGGTTAGCAGCAAATAAAACTCAGACTCCTAACACTTATTCTGCAAACAATCTAAAAATTATCAAAAATTTTACCAATATGCAGTTAGTTTGATATATTATGTGTCTAACAAGTAGTTGCGCTGCAAAATAGTTACTTTTTCATGAAGATTTGACAATTGCGCAGCAGAGAAGTAATGTCTACATATAAGAAACATCTGACAGATATGCATAATGATTTAGATATGTTTCCTGGCCAGAATTGCTAACTATCAAGCTACTTTGACTAATCATATACGTCGACTGGATAGACCTTCGTTACTAAAATGTATATAAAATACTAAGCTGGAAGATTCCACTCAGTCCAGGTTCCAGTACCACAAAAATAACAAGTACTATAAATCGACATAATTGCTAAATTTTTCATACAAAAACGTGACAATTATGTGGAATTGTAAAACTTACAGCTCAAACTTTAAATTAACCCGTGGAACGTCCCGCGCGCCGCACTGGCGCGCAACTTTTTCGGGCCGGTAGCGTCCCGCGCGCCGCAGTGGCGCATAACGAATTGTTCGTGATTGGCCAATTTATTTTAGTAGTTTCGTTTAACTTTAAGGCTATTGGCTATATTTTTCCCAGTCTGTTGTCATTTTTGCCTCAAAATAATTTTTATTGGTCAAAATTCAAGCATCCGTTGATTTTTGGTGAATTAATAAAAATGTAACGGCGAACAAATTTTGCACCAGTCCGATGCAATCTGTGACGGGTGCGAGTTGTGCGGATTTGTTTTTGTGTAGTGATAAAGTATTAATATGGTAAACTAATGTGTGTAATCGATTCTTAAACTAATTATGTTCAAAATAGTGTAGTGGAAATGTGGAATGTGTCAGTAAATTTAGCTATGTGGCAAAATGTTTTGAGGTTAGAGTGAAAATAATTGAAACATAATTTTCGTTACTATCAGGTGAGTTAGAAATAGCAATGATATTTTAGAAACCTAGTGTGAGTAGTGTGTAATCTCAGCTTTCTAACGATATATAACATTCAGTATATAATTATCGTATAAAAGCACAATTTCGTTTTTTCTAGCATGTAGTACGTAAACAGAATGAACAAAAAATCGTTGGTCGCGTAGGGCATTTTGCGTGAACGGTGGCCGATCGCGCGACGGGTTAACTGTTCTATAAATAGAGCAGTCCAGTATGACATTAGTTACAGATTGCTTTAGAAATGTTTGCCAACCTAAGTTGCTGACCAACTAGCCATTTTTACTGACCTAAACATTTTTCTGTTCACAAAAATATGAATACTTTGCTAACCACTTAAAGAACACCCAATTTTTTACGTGAAATCAGTGATGACAGTGATAACCGAAGACACGTAACTCACGCTTTTCTCGCTTTCCGGATTGCCTAACGAATATGGTCACTCCAAGCCACTGTTACCTATCTAACACAAAACATTGAAATCTTGCGACAAGGCTCTTGAGACTTATACGATGTAATAAGTTAAATACATACGTTGGTATTCTATTGAAGAGTTCTGCATTAATATTGATAACTCGTTCTATGTAAAATAGTGGTGAATATGATCAAACCTGCTGGATCGCTGTGAGCTGGTGGGGCGTACACGAGCCGGGCTGCGAGGAGGCTGCTGCAGGACGCCACTGAAGTAAGTTTCCTACGAAGAACAAGTTTAACCATTTACGGAAAGAAGTAGACTCCAAATAAAAAAAAAACAAGCGTTGTTACATTGAACAAGCGACTTTATAGTAAACAATTATCAGACCGACAGATAAGCATTAGGCTGGTTTGTAGGCTTTAAAAATGGTGATTGGTGACATACTGACTAAATACCAGCATTAATGATAGTCATCATCATCCCAGCCTATATACGTCCCACTGCAGGGCACAGGCCTCTTCTCAGAATGAGAGGGCATTAATGATAGTAAGGTATATAAATGGAAAAAATATATATTTAATTTTGTGTTTTCAATTCACCTGTATAACCTCCCTAAGCCGACGCACCCAAGTCTGCTTCACCTCTAAAGAAGTAGCCTTGAGGACTATCCGACAGTCACTAGCCATTGGCTCACGTCCAGTCCAGACGGAAAACTTGCACTCATCACCTTCAATATGTTCCGTTACTCCAAGCTCCGAAGTCTACAACCAAAAGCAAACAAGTTTATTAAGCTCGAACATAACAAACTGACAAACGCGTGATGAAAATGTTAAATTAAACAGACATAATAAAGTTAATAAATAAATAAATAAATATTAGGGGACAATCTTACACAAATCGACCTAGTCCCAAACTAAGCAAAGCTTGTACTATGGGTACTAGACGACGATAAACATACTTATATAAATAAATAAATACAGTGAAACTTGGTTAAGTGGGACCTGGATAAGTGAGAAACCTCCATAACTGGAACTCATGCTGAGGTCCCAACACTTTGGCACTGAATTACCTCTGTTAGTGGGACGAGGTAAGCCTCTATATCTGGGGTGGGATTTGTTCTTTCGATTTATCATCATAGTTACCTCTATAACTGAGACAGCGAGTAAATTTTATATGCATAAACCTCTGTAACTGAGATAACATTGTTTGTTTACTCATTCTTATTCTACCCACAAATTCCACACGTAATTCCAAGTACGTAAGTACATACTAATTTTTTTTTATTAAAACTCATTTACATACATAACACGTTATTTTATTTAATGATCGCACCTGTATAACTGAAATAACCTGTATTCTCACCTCTGTAAATGAGACAGATATTTATTTATACCTGTATATCTGAGACACTGGGTAAGTGGAATACCTCTATAAGTGAAACAACATTGCAGGTCCCTTGATGTCTCACTTAACCAGGTTTCACTGTACTTAAATACATAGAAAACATCCATAACTCAGGAACAAATATTCGTGCTCATCACACAAATAAATGCCCTTCGTAGGCTTTCCTAAAAACACGCAACTGTAAACTAAGATGTAAACCAACTCACTGGGCCCCAAGATACAGGCTCAGCCTAGTTTGGGGACCACTGTATACTGCTAAAAATGTAATATTGCTTTGTGTAATAAAAATTTTCATTTTCATTTTTTTTTCATTTTCCTTAGCGGGATTTGAACCCAGGACCTCTTGCTTCGTAGGCAGGGTCACTACCAACTAGGCTAAAGCGGCCGTTTAAATTAAATAAAATTGTCTTTAAAAAATTAATATAGTATATTATTATTCATTTAAAATTTCATGTAAGGAGAAGTACGACTTACTGATTAAATGCTGTTTAATCGATTTTAGTTAGTAGCTGTTGTTAACAGCTTGTTGTCCGGGTGAGCTTTGAATTTGCTTACGGCTTGCTTTACAAAGTAGGGGAGAGGTGGCATGAAAGGGGCATGTATTGAAAGGGTCAATTCAAAATAAAAGTCTATTAATGAAAGGGAAAATACACACTTTTAAAGTTGCGAAAATAAACAACTAAGAATTGATTAATGATAATTATTGCATTTCATTTCAATAGTTTAAATAATAAACACTTCCTATATAGCAAACTTTCTAAATTTGAATTGTCTCTTTCATACCACCTCTCCCCTAGCCACTATTATATCATCGGTTTTTTTTTTAACTTGCATTACCAGTGTTCAATTTTATTGTAAAGTAAATATGTTATGTTTTTTTAGTTAAGTACTCACCATAAACTTGGTTTTATAAATATATTTGGCTTTGCCATGCGAGTCTTTGACTTCTTTGGCAAGGAGAAGGTGCAAGTCGAAGAGGAAGACTCTCCTCTCGCGCCCCTTCTTTATGATCTGGCGCAGGTCCCACACGTGGAAGGAATCCTGCAGGACCACCTCGCCGAGGCTATCTGTAGGCACGTCGCACCCCTCCAATAATGAAAGGTGCATCGCATCGTTGGCCTTTTTAGGCACAGACAGCATAACTTCCAAACCGTCCTGTGACAAATAGTATTTATTAAGAAACATCAAATTTAAGCTACCTATCCATTCACCCTATTAAATTTTGACTCTGGTTTCCAAACAGCCTGTATTTTACTACACAACATAAAAACCTGTTTAGAGTGTCGAGTAAATTGAGCATTTAATTTAGTGTGAGTGACAATGGTCAAATCTTCTGTCAGGATAAGCGATTGCCACTAACTACTCCAGCACCCAAGGTCTCTCCATCTCAAGGCTTTGATTTGTAACAATACTCATAGTCTAATACAAAATCGAACAGGAAAATAACACCCTGATCATAACATAACACTCAAAAGAGAAATAATGAATATGAGTAATAATGAGGATTTTGTATATATATAAATAAACGATAGTCGGTTTTACAGAAGTTAGAAAAGAAATCATAAAAGAAGCAGAGTGAGAAAAACCAACTATCAAACAAACTCTTAAGTATAGTGTTATTAAATTGATTTGGCTCAAATGATTTCGTCTTACCAAATGGTGAAATTCATTCAATAACAATAATTTTGAAACAAAACAATACAAAAAAACACTACGAAAATAACTATAGGTACAGAATAAATTAATACATACATTGCCTTTGTCATGCAACGGGAGGGGCCCGATACGTACACCACGTAGATGAATTAGATGTTTTAACATCATTATAATTAACTCTTCTACACTTTTTAAAACCATTACATCATAATTTTATGAACAATTAATAATTTCTGTTTACACGTATGGAATAAACCATTACTCATCCAGAGTCCTGAGCAACTGTACAACGAACGAGCGTGACGCTAATGACTCAGAAGGAAAACGTTACACAAATCATCTGTGTCGTTAATGAGTTCCAACAGCGGACCCACTTATTTAACCTCAAATTCAATGTCCAGTCTCTTAACATATTTAAGTAGCAACATGTGAGATAGCCCCTAATGAGTGTAATGACATTACAATATACAGAACCTCGTTAGCGGCCAAACAGTAGTAAAAATTGCATTAACAATAGTCAATAACATCTTTAAGTTTAAGGAAAACATAAATTATATTAAATATTTCTATCACTTAAGCTGTTCATAATATTTTATGTACTATTTTTTTGGACCGAACTAACGTTGTAACAAATGAATAATGCTATTTTGCAGAAATTGATACTTGTGTCATATTTGAAAAGGGTTCTAAATACGTAGCCACAGACAGAAATGCTACCAAATTATTTCCCATGGATAAAAGTCAACCGATCGATATACCTACTACGTTACCAATTTCTACTTAAAATATTTCTTCGATAGATGTCATAACAAAGGATACGAAGGTATAAATGTTGGCACATACCTATTTTTTATTAATAATTATTAAGCACAGCTATAAATTTGCACTGCTAGACTTTTATTGCGTGTTTATGTAACAAATTTTACAAGAAAATCCGAAGGAACTGTCAATTCAGATGATTAAACTAAAGGAATCTTTATCTTATCGCGGAATAAAATCGGTGAGCGTCTGTGCTGATAAGAACCTACCTACGTAGTATTTCATGATGTTGTGCTGTGATGCAAACGTGCCCAACTAAGAGATACAGGTTTACGAAATTTTATTAAACTAACGAAAGCGTGACCTTGGATTTAAATAAAGCAGTTAATAAGAAAAACGTTTGAGAATAAATACAAATTAGAAGGAGCGTCATCATGGATATGTGAAGGGGTAGTTCATAAAACAGGTTTTGTAAAAAATAAATAAGGCGAGATACTTTGCTAACTGTACGTTGTTATTACCAGGTTAGTTGGAAATCAAGTTTGTTACTCGCTTGGGCACTATTCTTTATAAAAAATGTTATTTTTAGTGTGCAATAAACAGCGCACAAACAGATATACATAGATTTCATAATTGTTAATAATTTAGGCCTTTTGTCCACATAAACCGCACGTCATGCGCACGCTTTCGTCAATTGACGAGAGGCTGACGTGACGTTCGTCTTGCAATCGTCAATATTCGAAAGCGTGCGCATGACTTGCGGTTTACGTGGACAATAGGCCTTATTCGAAAAAAAATAAGATGCACTGCGACACAGATTCCAAGTGCAGATTTCATTAGGTGAACATTATAGATATCTGCAACAAGCTACGTCTGCAAAACGAATTTTAAAATCCGCAATAAACTTCATTGTAAAATCCCAAAACAATCCCCCGGACCGACGTAATCCTCAATACTCAATTTATTATTGCTCTTCCACAATGTATGTTACAGGTGTTATATTATTACGATACAATTCCCCAATATAAAAATGCACTGTCCCGATATTTCGAACAGGATACCTTCAGCCTTTATCCCTCACACGCCGCCCCAAGTCCTTAAAAACGCTTGGTTTGGATTCAGCAATAGCCAGAGAGTGTTAAGCCATGACATACTCTCAGCGCCCGCACAAGTAACACGCACTGTGCCTAACATGCGATGGTACAGACTTTTTTAGTGTAAGAGCCCCCGCAGACCGCAGACTATCTATCGGCCGATAGTTTAGTTGGGCTCTTAACCAGTGTGAAGACGTATGCAAGTGCGCTGTATGCAAGTGCAGACACAATAATACATCTTTATACCGATTAAGAGCCCAACTCAACTGTCGGCCGGTAGAAAGTCTGCGGTCTGCGGGGGCTCTAAATATCTGAATGAAAAAAGATTTTTAATAGAATGCCCATATCTTAGAGATATGCTACTTTCTTATCACTTGTGAAAAAATAAACGAAATGATGAACTTTTGAAAACTAGGTACTGAGATAGAGTACAGTCTACCCTGTATTGCTAAATCAGACAAAAACTATATAATTATATTTTTTTTAATGTTAGAACATTCGCAAAAGTACGTGTACAATATATCTAGTACGACAATATGTTACCTTTATTTCACCTTGTCCTTCGGCGCAACAGGCTTGAAGATCTTTAAGCAGCAATTGATATTTGGTTATCCTTTGAACTGGTTTGATTAAATAAGCCGCTAATGGATGCTCCAATTTCTTTTTGCGTTGCACCCTGAGCAAAGAACGATACAATGTAATATAAGTTAATCACAAAACAAGATACAAATAGTCAAATTAACAGTATAATTTTAGCTACTTAATAAATGCGAATAATGGTTAGTCATACGAACGAGTTCAGGCAGTGTTTATTGTAGAAGGTTGACAAATATACACTGCAGTTGTGTTGCCGTAAGAGTTGGTATTTCCTAGAATAAGCAGCAGTTCCAATATGCCTCTAGAAGAACCGCCCTACTCTTTCGCTTAAGATTTGCCCGTAAAAGAGACAGACTTGTGCTCGCTTCGTGGAGCTTTTATGCTTATAAGGGCCACTTGCACGGTCCAGGGTTAAAAAATAAAATCACTAAGCAACCCAGGGATTGGGGTTGACAGTTCCATACATTTTGACACTACTTAACCTTTAAAAGTTAACTCTTGTCACCTGAGCGTTTTATCTAACGGGACTGTAGCCTAGCGCTGTGCGAGCTAACTAAAACTATACTCAAGGCAAACCAAGCAAGGACCGCTGCGTTGAGAGAAGCTAGGAAAATTACGAAATCCTGTGTGTTAATTTTCCCCGCACACCACTTGGCTACCTCGTACAGCTCTGGTGGACGCGTAGCCTAATACTAAAAAGGCTGTGTTACACATGCCTGTAGCTTGCACATTTTTGTGCATGTAGCTGGCACGCGAAAGTCAAACTTCATACAAATATGACACAAGCATGCAAGCTACTAGCACTAAAATGTGCAAGCTACAGGCATGTGTATTTCCAGCCAAACGTTAAGCACAGTGAGCGAAATTCTGCCTCTTTGTAATGCATACGGCTTGCTCTGGCCTTGTTAATTTTCCTATACCGTATATTTAAAAGAATAAAACGTCAAGTAGTATGTAGAGCAAGTCACCTCTCAAAGTAGTCGCCGGCATGCTGCACGACGGCGGCGTTGCTGTCCGGCTTGTTGCGACAGTATGACACGTACATGTCGAACTCCCGCGCCCACGTCACGAAGCAATGACCCACGTCCTCCGGCATCGTTTCGTATTTATCCAGTTCACGCAAAAACACGCGCTCGTGGAAACGGTGAATCTCCTCAATGTTGCCGAATATTAGTTCCTCCTGAAAATTTAAGGCTTATGTTAGCTGTCTCAGCACTGCCTTCCTAAAACCTATTTAAAATTTTATATGGAGTGTAAAATATCGTACGAGTTGCGTTCATTTCGCACATTGAACTACGTGTTTATAAATAAACAATCGATCAAAATAGACCATTTAACCGCACAAATAATTCAAAGTTCATTTATTTATGTATAGTATTTAATATTATATGGGTTCATTTGTTCATAATAAAATAATAATTAATATTACATTACAGAATAATAATTAATATTACATTAGAGTGACTGGAGATTAGAAAAGGTGCGCTGGTGAAAGTTTCTTTAACATGGATATGCCCTGTCGTTCAATATTTTCGTCTAATAAGAAAATTAAATGGTTTTATATATATATAGACTACCATTCCAATGAGTTAAGGCGAAGCTGTGCCAAATTGACAAATTAGGCCGCATCGCCAGTGAAATGAATAAACAGTAGTAGTAGTAATCTGCAGACAATGATTGGCCTGTTTCTTAGTTTCGTTCCGCTGCTCTTGGCTGCTTATTCTTTAACGTTAACTTCGATGTATTACTTGGTACACTCACAGAAACTACCTGGTAAACATTTAAATTCTAAACGAAAAAATATATATTTTTTTATTGTCCATACTTAATGATTGAATATGTACTCAACTGATGGTCAATGTATAAATAAGGCACTTAATACTTAAATAGCAAAAGTTAGTGTCACATAACAAGACTTAAAGCATCAATCAAAAGGAGGGAGACGCGCACTAATTTTTAAACAAAAAAACTATCACTTTTTTATGTTTAATTAATGTTCTAAAGTGACTTGACATTGACGTGACACATCAAATACAAAGAAATTGATGCCAAACAAAGTGACTTCTTTACATTTACTTTCTTCTTAACGAAATTTAATAATTCTCCTTATACAGTCGGGTGAAAAGATAGTTGATTACATTTTAAATTGTAACTGCAAGGATACTAATCTCTTAGAGAAATTAGCTTTATTTGACTTACTTAAAAATACGGTGTATAAAATAATTAAAAAAGAATAAGGTATATTCATGTTATTTACAGAAGACGTGACTTAATAACAGCACCCTTTTCTGACCTCTGATTATGTTTAATACAGGGTATAAGTTTACCTTTCCCTGTAAAGCCTGTGGCACCGCGTTCGGGTCGGTGCGCATTTCGCGAAGATAGCAGGTGATGCAAGTTTCGAGGTCTTTGACGTAAGCGCGCTCGGTTTGCAGAAGCTCAGCCATGATAAACCTATGACAAAGAAAATCGTTACAAATGTTGTGCATTCTATCAATTGGCACAAAATTAATCAGCTTTTAAAAGTTTAGCTATACAGCTATTCCAATTGCAATTTCATTTTAAACAACGAATAGCACGATTTAGTCCTAATCCGGAAATATTGAGATAAATGTACTGGTCAGAGCGGTGGCGCGCAGTGCGCGTTTGGCAGCAGTCGCCATGGCGTGTACTCCGTGATGAAGGGTTACGGATTAGCCCGAAACATGTCGAGCTAAATTCGATTATAGACTTAAGTTATCCGTATTTTTTCACTATGAGTATGTCTCGCGGTAGTTTTATGTTCAAAGTATCGGTCACAATCGGAAAGTATTATTTTAGTTTATCAAAATAAAAGCGATTACGCACTTTAGACTAAAAATAGAATAAAATCCGACCAAGCGTCTCACACCGAGTAAGGACTCGTACACCGAGGGTTTCGTACAGTAAAGGGCAAAAATATATCCACCACGAAAATCAAACTGATTACAGTGATTACATAAAGTATAGCCGCTGATACAAAAATTACATAGTTTTATTGTTTCCCTAAGACCTATTCACCCTCACTGAAAAGGGATGGCGCGGGAAACCGCGGGGCTAAAAGAGCGGCTAACCGCATAGTGCGTTCTTGCATTAACATTGCGTAAAATGATAATGTAACTAACTCTTTTCTGCGCGCGCTGCGGCGCTTGTCGTCTGCGGCCGCGGGCGGCGGCGCGGCGCGCGCCTCGCCCTCCGCCGACTGCGAGGACGCCAGCGACGGCGCCACGCCGGAGTCGCTCTCTGCTTCGCTCTCACCGCCTTCCATGGAACCGCTAAACTCTGCATATCTGTGAGAGTTCATTACATTTCTGACATGTAAAATAAAATACAAAAAATAGTAGTAAATTTTTTAAATTATTAGTTTTAAGCAACGAAAATACAGTCGAACCAACTGAATCGTGACCTTTTCACAGAACTGTCACAGTGACATCGCATTGCTTGACAAGGGAAATCATTATGACGTTTACTGTGAAAACTTTCTACAATGGGTCAGAAATCAAACGGTTCGATTATACAGTCATGGTAAGAAAACCTTCGTCAGTTATCAAATTCATTCCTTTGTCAAGTCGTAAACTCTTAGTACCTTTTGAAACTAAAGCACTATGCAAACAACTGCACATAAAATTATACTTACATTGTACGATAACAAGGATCAAATTAGTGTTACACCTTTGACCTACGTCTAGTTTCATATCAACAACAAACCTTTTTAAAAGCCTATTTAGTCATTACAAACTTTTAATAAGTTATGATTATCTTCTGTTTAATTGTCAATGTCTATCACTGTCACATATTTTGGCAATAATAATTCATTGCTCCGTCGTGTGTAATAATTTGATAATGCGGAGGAATTTTAGCATCGAGGAAAGAGCTGCAATTATTGCAGACCATGAAGTTGGGTATAATATTAGCGAAATTTCGTCAAATCTCAACATAACAAGAGATACTGTAAGGTTCTGGATCAACAGACACGCGGAAGAGGGCAATCTTACTGATCATCGCCATCCTAGGTCTGGACGCCGCCCGACTCTCACACTTGCACAATTAGATTTTATGAGGCAAAAATATGAAGAAAATGGTTTTGAGAAAACTAGTTTTTTTGCTGAAATGTTTGACGTGCCTCCAAGAACAATAAGAAATGGATTGCACTCTATCGGATTACATCACCGCCGTCCTGCCAAAAAAGTGGCTTTAACTAGTGCTCACAAAGCTCAACGTTTAAGTTTTGCCCGATCATATGTAAATTTCGATTGGTGTCACACTATTTTTACGGATGAAAAGAGCTTTCAATCATCTCAACATGGTAGACCACACTTGTGGAGAACAACTGGAACGAGGTATTCGGAGGACCATATTGTGCCAAATTTCAGTTCTGGGCGCATATCCGCCAACATTTGGGGTTGGATGTGTGCTGATGGAGTAGGCGAGCTTGTTGAACTTCCGCCTAGGGCAAACGCAGCAAGTTACATAACCGTTCTGGAGGACAGCATGCTTCCAAGCGTTCGTACTGTATTTCCGGCTGCAGAACTAACCGAGTTCAATTATGTCCACGACAACGCCCGTATCCATACAGCACGTATCGTGAACGTGTGGTTCCATCGGCACCCTGAGGTGGTGGTGATTCCTTGGCCTGCAAAATCGGCGGATATAAACCCGATCGAAAATCTCTGGGGTTTAATGGTGCAGCGGTGGGTAAATGATAATGAAAGGAGCAAAGCAGCTGTTGTTGAACATTGCCGAAGCGTTTGGGAGGGCTTCAGAGGCACTGACATATGCTCTCGTCTTGTTGGCTCAATGCGAGAGCGATTACAAGCTGTGATTGATGCGAATGGCGGTTATACTCGATTTTGGTTAAGTTTTGTTTATTTTAATAAATTTTACCATAATTACAAATTATGTTTACTATTTTATTTACTTTTACTACTATACATCCACAAGACGGCACGATTGAACACGAACTCAAGCCACATGCTCGTAAACAAGATGACAAAGTTGTTATCGTTATCTCTTTCGTATGATAAAAGCAATTTATCCTAGTCTCCGATATTACACGAGCATTCACGAGGCACTATGAAGTTTTGTAGTCTAAAAAGTTGGTAACCTTTAATTGTAACTGTCATCCCAACTGGCGGCGAGTGACAGCCGTTTCACTGACAGCAACATGACGGTCGTTATACTCAATCGGTAAAGCAGAGAATCGCTCATACTGAGCAAACGAAAATAGATTTTAAGGTGACGAACCTTTTCTTACCCCGACTGTACATACATAGAAGGGCATTTTCTAGGTACTCAAAATGTTTCTGCTACCCTTTTTTCCAAAATTTGGTATTTTTGGAGTTTTCTTCTGTAGAATTAAGAGTTAGATTTTAAAGATTAAAAAAAATCACATATTTTCGTTTTTTTGTGTCTGTTTCTTGGCGAGCCAAGTGAACTACATGAAAAAAGTGACGAAACTGATTCAAAAATAAGGACATTTTTTCTATATGAAAATGAATTGCGCTCGTGATTTTGAATAAGAAATCATCAAAATTTCCTCATTCAATTATGTAAAGTTTTATAAGAAAGTTTGTTTGTTCAAAGTTAACGACTCAGATACTTGTCATTAACCCTTAACCTACGGGCACAATCTGAATAAATATGAATTCTCTACCTAATGACAGTGACAGAAAGTCTATTTTATACTAAACATACTGTCAACTATACTTGACACCCGTCAGTAAAGGGCTAAGGCGAGCGGGGCGAGTCGTGCGGTGCGTTAGTGGTAAGGTAAGGTGAGGTAAGGTAAGGTAAGGTAAGACAGTAACCTGGCGTCAACGGCGGCGACCCACTCCTTGATCTGCACGGCGTGCGGGTGGCCCTTCTCCACGAGCCCGTCGGCCAGCTGCGCCAGCAGGCGCACGCGCTCGCGGCTCTCGCGCGCCACGCCGCCCGCCGCCGCCGCCGCCGCCGCGCCGCACCGCTCCTGCGTCTCGCGGATCCACTCCACGGCGGCGCGCGCCGACCGCTCGAACAGAGCGAATTGCTGACATTGCTCTAAGCGCTTCTTGCGGACCGTCCAATGTTCTAGTACCTGCATAACAGTAACATTCTTATTAAATTACAGTTTCACTTAAAGCCCTTCATAATTTACTGGCGCACTCCAAAATGTTAATTCTAAAAAGATAAACTTTAATAAAAAGTGATTATTAGTGTGACAGGGAGTCTTTAAACAGTTAAAACACAATAATTGAAAACCAAGAATAATTTTATGTACCGGTTGCATAAACCACATGACTAAAGTCCTGATCATCCTCGCACACAGCTTCTGGACGTGCACGAGGCATGGTCGGTCGATGGCGAGTCGCATGTTCAGTGTGCGACCACTGTGACGGCCGCCGCCGATACCATCTCGCCCGCCGATCAACAAAAGCCTTATTGTTTCTATCTACTCTGACACCTCGATGACACTGACACTGACAATAGAATGCGAGTACTGCTAACCATCTACTAAAAAGAAATAACCTTGCTAAACGCCTGCACATTCAGCTAAATAAATATTTTCATATCTCGGCAGTGGAATTTCTTTCCAAATGTAAACAAATAAACAATGTACTCTATTTACTAACTAAAACTGAATCAGTATCCGTTACTATTGTTTTAAATTTATCGCGGTTTTTATTTGTTCGCCATTTTTATTCAATTTTACAATAGTTTCACAAAAAGATCAATTGTTAATATAATACAATGTAGAAATTTTAAAGAGCGAAATACGATGATGTGATTTCGTACGGATTAGTTTTTGTCTAATTTAACCGCAAGTTTTCACCGTGTAAAATACCATTACATTTTTAAGGTGTTTTTTTAAATCAAGGCTGGATTTTTGAATTATTCACCTTATTCTCCTGTGAAAGAAGTGTGTCCAGAATGGCCCGGGTCTGCTCGTGATGCGCCTTGCTGGCGGCGACAGTCTGCCCGTGCACTTGCGCCGAACGTGCCGCGTACTTCAAAAACGTTTCCGCGGTACGACGCGCTAGTGTGCAAGCTTTAAGGAATGCTTCTTTCTGTTCACCATGCTTGACTATGAGAGCGGCCACCTGCAACGAATGATTTCATAAGGTTAGTATTCCTATCAATAATTGATCATACCGACCTGGAAATAATTGAAAAGAGATTAACTAACACTAACCTGAGCAGCTTTGTCAACAGTCTGTGACTGAGTCAGTTCATCTGTGGAAGGAGCGGCGGCCGATCCGCACCAATCTTCGTCTCGCCGGTATTCTCGTTCCAACGAGTCGAGTACCGAGCAGACTTGTTCAGCGGTTTTGTAGAAGTTGAGAGACGCCGTGACAAGCTTGTGACGTTCCTCCGCGCACGTCACTAAACGCTGCCAGCGTTCCGTTACTTCTTCAGATATTTCTCTGGATAAAAAAGAATGTTTAGTTGATGACCACGGACATAATTTATCAATTTTGAATATAAATTCGAGTTGCTTCGGTGGATTTTGATCTGTTCATAGTATTTGTGAATTTTTCGTAATAGATGTATCGGGGGTGAAGGACCGTTGTAAAATGTGGTGGCTACCTGATAGTATGTGGGTCGTAGTGGTTGGCGGCTCGCAGCGCGTCGGCGCGGTACTTGACCTGCACGGCGCTGGCGTGCGTCTTCTCCACGGCCACCTGGAACTGGTCGTGCTCGCGCTTCAGCTGCTCCGCCTCGGCGAGCGCGCCCGGGATCGAGAACGACGCCGCCAGCATCGCCTCGCCGTTGCGGATCCAGCTCACCACCTGAGTGGCATCCTTTTGGAACTGACCTAAACGACAATACTAATTATACAGAGTGCAATAAACAATAACACTGTAGCTATGCAACTCGGGTGCTAAAACAGCACAACAACAACAACAGTTTGCTGTGATAAAATGTATATAAAAAGATTTTCCTTATAGGTTGTTTTACTATTTTTAACACATGCACGGAATCTAAACATTAATTTTCCTTTAGATTGTTCAACAAACTACACTAGCTAGCTAGCACTATTGCACTACACTCGCTTGACCAGATAGTGTAAAATAAACGTACGATAGATTTAGCACAACATTTATACGGTTTGTTTACAAATAGCTCGTTTGTCTTCTTTTGTTGTGAATAATACGAACTTCTATTCTAGTGTCTTAGTGGTGTACAGTACGACACGGTTAATGAGGCACGTCGTACAAAGAGGCACAACGTATTTGCAATAAAAGCAAATTTAAAAAAAAAATATTATCATTAAATAAAAAATAAAAGTGTGTCTACTTCAAACAAGTCAGAATTTTAAAGTGATACATTTATGTACACGTTTGCAAAGTATCTATTGCGTTATTTAATGAGTACAGTGTGTGCGAGAATGTATGTACCGAAACAACGTCTAGCCTATCCAATAGGCCTGGAGCGAAACGATATCCTGTATTTCAATTTCGGCACAAATTTTCGCAGCTTTCGAATATTGATGTGTTTTTAAAACTCAGTCGGTAATTCTTTTAGTCTCATCTTGGTTAGTTTAGAACTGATATAATACTAGTAGATGCTAAATCTATGTTGGTGGGTGTGACGTACCGAGCTGGACGCACTGCTCGAAGCGTGCGCGGCGCTCCTCGGCGAGCTCCTCCAGGTCAAGTTGGCGGTCGTGGAGGAACTCGAGCAGCAGCTGAACGCGCGCCTGCGCGTCCAGCGGCGCGCCCTCCGCGCCCTCCGCCCCGCCCGCCATCACCTCCGCTGCCTCCGCAATACCCGCCGCCAGCTCCTGTCCTTGCTGTACCACCTGTAAAACATTCATGTTAAGCCCAGTTTACACCTGCAAGAAAAACTGTGCAAGTTGCTTAACATTACGGCGCACGGTTGATCATTTCAAACTCGTGTGCTGTACGGCCTCTCAATGTAATGCAACTTAGACAATTTTTCTTGCAAGTCTAAATTGGGCTTTACATATTCATTCACTCAACCAGACTCTTCATACGTATTTTATTAATGTATGTAGTTGCAAACGAATCCGTATAAAAACTTCTATGAGTGGCTATTACGATAGCTTTCATCTAACCGACACGCGCACTAAGACGCTCGTACTTTTAGTTTTGTCAATCGTGTTTGTTTCTTTAAGGATTTGTCACACTGAAAGCGTCCTGCGGTCGCGGTCATGTCAAATTGACCGCAGCCCGCATTATGTATGAACAACATTATCGGTCTCTATATATTTAGTATAGATAAAATAAATAAATAAATAAATAAATATCACGGGACAATTCACACCAATTGACCTAGTCCCAAAGTAAGCTTAGTAAAGCTTGTGTTATGGGTACTAGGCAACGGATAAACATACTTATATAGATAAATAAATACTTAAATACATATTAAACACCCAAGACCCGAGAACAAACATTTGTATTTTTCATACAAATATCTGCCCCGACACGGGAATCGAACCCGGGACCTCAAGCTTCGTAGTCAGGTTCTCTAACCACTAGGCCATCTGGTCGTCTGCAGCAGATATGCGATCTGACCGAGCGTTCCTGTAAGAAATAGGCCAATCATTGTCTGCAGATTACTACTACCACTGTTTATTCATTTCACTGGCGATGCGGCCTAATTTGTCAATTTGGCACAGCTTCGCCTTAACTCATTGGAATGGTAGTCTATATATACAGGGTGTTTGGTAGCTACGTGCAAAGCTTTAAGGGGGTGATAGCCAAGGTAATTTTGAACATTTTTAGCCATATATGTCTTAGCCAAAATTTGTTTTTTTTTTAAATTGAAGACTTAGAAATTTTAGGAAAATACCCATAATTTGATAGTCACGAGTCAATATTGCCCCAATGAGCGTTAATTTGGAAATTTTAAATATGGCACAGAAAAATGACGAAGAGTTGTCTTTTTCATATGTTATTTACTAGTAAAATTTCAAGACTAGTGCATTCTTACCGAGTGCTCCCTGAGATAGGTTTTTACTTTTTATCTCAGATTTAGCAAGCAATGTCAATAAGTGATACCTTAAAAGAAAGAACAATAAACAGGCATGTTTCTAAAAATGTTTGAACATTTCAAGGATTTTTTTTTAATTTTTTTTTATGGCACAGAAAAATGACTCTGTTCCAACCTAAGACATTTTTGTTTTTTTGGCAAGAAAGACACTTAAAAATTATTTCATTTGGTCCAATACACATTAAACTATCCGAAATAAAAGATTTGGTTTCCAAATTAACGCTCATTGGGGCAATATTGACTCGTGACTATCAAATTCTGGGTATTTTCCTAAATTTTCTAAGTCTTCAATTTAAAAAAAAATATCAAATTTCGGCTAAGACATATATGGCTAAAAATGTTCAAAAATACCTCGGCTATCACCCCCTTAAAACTTTGCACGTAGCTACCAAACACCCTGTATAGAGACCGACAATGTTGTTCATACATAATGCGGGCTGCGTTCAATTTGACCTGACCGCCACCGCAGAACGCATTCATTGTGACAAATCCTTTATTCTTGTACAATTAAAACACACAGCAGTCTGTCAGGCCAAGGTTAATAAAACCAAGCAACACTGAAGTCGGTGAAGACGGTATTCCCAGGAACCTTTTCCAGATCTAATTTACATCCCTGTAACTTTTTCCGTGGGTTCATAAATTTAATATTTGTCGTATAGGGCGCGCCATCACAAAGTGAACGGATCTGTAGTACATACACTATAAATTTTAATACATTGAATTTATCACGCAAATTTAAAAACTGAAACTGGCCTTCTAGTGTAAATTTTGCTGGTGACCTTGGATGTAGGAGGAAATTATTACTTACATATACATACGTATGTACGAAAAAGTAACATAAACTGAAGAAAATTACAGGATTTGACGTAATTAAGTTCAGGATTCTACATTTAAAAGGAAACAACTTAATGGTTAGGTACTTAACATAGATTATTTCCTCTATAATCATAACTCTAATAAGTTCCCAGTATGACTGTGATTGTGCTGCTTTCACACAGCTGTATAAAAATATGTTCGAGCAACAATGCGTGAAAATTAAGTTATAAAGAATGCAAGTTAGGACCATGCGCACCTGGCTCCCAATTTGTGCTCGAGTGAATTCTTGAATTCAGTTTTTTTATAACTTACGTGGGTAACTTTATTTAAATTATAAATGGAAAACAAAAATTCAGCTCTTCAATTGTGTAATTGCAACTTTAAGAACTTTTTAATTGCTCACCAATATAGAGACTTGTTCAGCATCCCAGAAACAGTTTGCTATTCGTGTTTAATTTTTATATGTATGCACGGACATAATTATATTTACGTAAACGTTTTGTATGTGATTCATTCAGCTCACGGGCAAATTTCGGCGAATAGGGCTTAGTGAATCCAGAATAAATATAAACTTCAATACGGTGGTGTCACTGTCGTGCGCGATTTATTTAATTTTCACAAACTCATTTATTGCTCACCGACCTACAACTACCTATAAGTGACTGGAGCGAAACTCGCGCTCAATTACAAGAATATAAACACCACAGATGATCCAATATTTATATTTGAATTGATGATTTTTTAAGCGTCTCATTGTTCAATATCTACGGAAAATATGTCTACGGGCATTTTCAATTTTAAATGTCCCTGCTACTTTTTTTTTAGAATTAGGTTGTCAAGAGCGCTATATATTATCATGATTTAAAAAATGTCCTTAATTTTTCATACAATTTTTTTGTGTCAGTTTTGTGATGAGCCGTAATAAACTGTATGAAAAAATAAAGACCATTAGTACTCGTGATTTTGAATAAGAAAACCCCAAAATTTCCTCATTATAAAAAGTAAAAGGTCAAAGTCATAAATAAGTGATCAGATCATTTTTTGTACCTTGTCACTTTAACGTCATGTTTGAAAACCCATACGAAATTATGTAACTACTGAAAGCGACAAGGTACAGTCGAAGAAACTGAATCACGTACCAGGGTGCACCCTTTTCATTGCAAATGTTACGTTGACATTCCATACATCTGCTATAGAAATCATCGTGAAATTACTTGACTGTACTGTAGCGATCTCCAGCGCCATCTAGTCGTCAATTAGAGAAACCGCTACGTTCTAAATCCGCGCTATAAATACACTTCCAACTCTCTTCCTTCGGTCTTCAGTCCCCAGGCATAACATCTGTCTGGAGAGAGATCTCTCTATTGTAGCCTACCCCAAAGTACAAAAGCGATCACTTATTCATGACGGGCTATTCACTTTTTATTGAAAATGCTCCTTCGATTTAGGTAGGTCCGTACCTGGTAGGTGGCATGTTGCATCCTGGCGACGCTCTCGTTGTGCGCCGCGAGCGCCTGCTCGGCCTGCTGCGGGTCGCGCGGCGGCTCGGCGCGCTGCAACTCGTCGCCCCAAAGCTCCAGGCGGGACGACACCTGCAATAAGCCCATATACACATTCTTACTGTCCGACAAACCAGGACCAGTATACACTGGTCCTGACATCCAGAATAAATATTGTGTATTTGAATTAGGAACACTATTGTTATTTAGTTAAAGTTCAATGTCTATTTTGAAATATGTACTACACGGACAAGTAAGCGGAGTCCCAGGAGGGTATGTTTTGTCCAAGTTAATAAAAATAAATACTCGTTGATCGGCCCCAAAAGACGGGTATGTATTACAATACCGAAGTACGAAAGACCGAATGTATTAAAACATCGAATGGGTCAAAAGACCGACACGATTTTTTTCTGAAACCGAAACTTTTCAGAATTTATTAAAACGTCATCATACAGAACCCATTAGGTTAGGTTAGGTTTGTTTTATAACAATCCTAAAAAGTTAACGGTTTCAGAAAAAAATCGTGTCGGTCTTTTGACCCATTCGATATTTTAATACATTCGGTCTTTCGTACTTCAGTATTGTAATACATACCCCAAAAGACAATGACGAACAATAGGAATGGTGACACCATTAAAAAATAATTCGAAGACACAACTCCAGTAAAAAAACGCTTTATTTTAGCCCTGAAAGCCAGATTAATTTTTGAACAGCAAAATTAGATTTTTGTTGCTTTAAAACAAATAAATAGTTGATTGAGTTGGCGAACAAGTGACGTCATAAGTTGCTATTGCCATTCAAACTCTATGGGAGAATCGTGTTTTTACAGTTCATAAAAAGTACGTCAGTTGATTGGTGGTGTCAACATCCCTATTAAATTAATGTATAGTCGAACCAATTGATTTCTGTTCTGACCTATCGTAGAATGTTTTCACAGTAAGCGTCCAGACGACCAGATGGCCTAGTGGTTAGAGACCCTGACTATGAAGCTTGAGGTCCCGGGTTCGATTCCCGTGTCGGGGCAGATATTTGTATGAAAAATACGAATGTTTGTTCTCGGGTCTTGGGTGTTTAATATGTATTTAAGTATGTATCTATCTATATAAGTATGTTTATCCGTTGCCTAGTACCCATAACACAAGCTTTGCTAAGCTTACTTTGGGACTAGGTCAATTGGTGTGAATTGTCCCGTGATATTTATTTATTTATTTAAGCGTCATAATGACTTCACTTGTCAGGCAATGCGAATGTCACTGCTGTAAAAAGGTTCTACAGTGGGTCATAATTCAGTTGGTTCGACTGTACACAGTTATATTATAAAGCTCAAAAGTGGCTTAACATTGACTTAACTTATTGTAGTATACAATAATAAGACAGTGTGACAAATATCAATTTATTGAGTGACAAGGCGCTACGAGACTACTTACGGTTTTCTCTATAGCAGAGGACCTTCAAGGAGGAAGGGTAGCAGCGTTTAGGGCTGTGCGCCCAGAGCAATCATGGTTAGTCAATTTATCCATAAATTAGTTAGACATTGATAAATACCTGACTGGAGCAAGGAGTAGTTAGGCTCTAGATATCCATTATTTCCACAGCTGATTTTAATAAATAACTAACTCTGCGATTGCGCCATTCAACTATCATGGTTCTAGCGCACTACGTTTAATTGTGACCAGACCTTTCAAAAACCATAATTCAATTTGATTAGACAATTAAGAAAATAAAGTGATGCACTCAATATAATGATACAAAAATATTAAAACCTGTCTTCTGGTACAATGCCCACTTTGAAGAATATTACTTCAATGGCTGACAATATCAATGTGATTGTCGTGTATTTTATCTGATACAGTATAGTAAAACCAGTATTCCAACCTCTAAGGCATCCCGTTCAAAGTGTCTGAGCTGCAGAGTGAGTTCGAGCCGGCGCTCGCGATCCGACCACAGCTCCTCGAGCGCGCCGCGCGTGCCCCGCAACCGCTCCAGCGTCGTCTCCACAGCGGTCGTGCTCGCTGCGTCCGAGTCGCCAGACGACCTGCCAGGGTCAAATATAACGCATGCATTATAATTATTATTATGCTGTTATTTTATATTGATTAATAAATAAATAAATAAATTACGAAACGTTGAAAAAGCCTCATCGATGATCTTGTGACAAGACACACCGCGCGACTTCATATTTCGTCTTTCCTAGCTATCTTTTACGATGGAAGCTTAAAAAGCACAGCGTTTTGGCACGCTAGGATACTTTTGGACCGAGCCTTGTGATAAAAATTATACAGACTTTGTTGTGCGCTCTATAGGTTAAATTATATCAATCTTAGCTTTCTATCAAGATGATCAACTTTTTCTGCCATCATGGCTGGAGACGATTAGTCGCGTTCGACTCCACTTCCGTCTGCAACTTACTTGTCAGTTCTCGCTGTTATGTCAACTTATAACTGCATATAGCCGTGTTTTGATAATTAAAATTTATTTTTTATTTTACTAGCAACGAATACCAAGTGTTAATGATCTGAGCAAAAGAAAAGGTTCGATACTGTGGGCACCAGGGTGCAACTGTAGTCTAAAGAAAGAGATTACGTGATACGGAGACACAGTGGTAAAAACTGATTACAATATATTAAGAATAAAGACACAGATATTGAAACTAAAAAAGTAGCTTGTGTGCGAATTAACGTCAAAACCTGATTTATCAGGTATCGAACATTAACCTACTTACCTCCATCGTAAACACTGCACAGGTGACTTGTGTCTATGGGATCGCCGGTGATATTTGAGCATTTTACAAGAAAATGACCATTTCACCGACAATTGCAAATACTAATTATTTTCAACGAACGTTCGACACGAATTCGTTAACTAACAACCACATTCACTATGGAAACAATCACAGAACATAAAATAGTATTAAAATCGTATGGTAACACGAAGATAAAGATGTTATGTATAAAGTTACTCATTTAACACGACAGTGACCTACAATTGCGCCGGCGCTCACTGTTATGTTACGGTTGGATAGAAAATCTCCTACGCCAATTTCTTCTCCTTATTGTATTCAATCTCAGTACTAGTCTTGCAATAACTTGCAAGGCCCGATATTGTTCAAGTCATAAACAAGAATCGCGATATTATTTTAATCTTGATTAGTTTTTAATAAATATGAAATTTAATACTATTAACCCTCTGTGTTTAAATACATTACATGTGAATAATATTAATGAATACAGTAAATCCAACCATTTAGTGCTCTCTATATACAACATAAAGTCATGTTTGACATCAAAACGATGATTGTTTCGGAAGGCCGCGGTCACAAGAGCTTCTATTATTATTGTCTTTTAGCACGAAACTTGTATACAAATGACGATCATTTTAAAACGATAAGGGAACTATTTTTCGCCTATATCATGTTTTAGTTAATTCATTTCATAATGCTATTTAAAATTATCAACACAATTGCTAAAATTAAACTTCGCTATCATTTACTGTTGAACAGTAAGAATTTCATTCCGTTCAGCATCACAAATTAAAAAGTACTTAATAAACACTTGGAATTAACGATTTATCTAATTACTTTCTCAGCTCAACGTCCAAGTAGCAGCACTTGGACATGGTGAAGAGCATCGTGATCAGCTAATTAATGTAACGTTTATGAAGCGCCGATGGAAATGCGAACATTCCGTAATACGCGTCGGTTTCTACTGTCGCCGGAGCGAGGCGCATTCCAGGCGCGTCACCGTCCACTCGGAACCGAATTTTCATTTACAACATTAGTTACCCAATACTAAAATATACATTAAATATTAACTGAAATAAACTACAATGGTTGAAGGGATTGCCAAACACGAAATAAATCGTTTTAAGATAGTTTTTAAACTGATTTATTTAGGTATAAATTCGCACAGTTTCTAACAATGAACTAGAACCTTTTACGTCGCTAGTCCGCAGCAATAATTTCTAGCTCACTAGTTCAAAAAGGCTGTCTTTTTCCTGAAAACTGATTTATAAATGTTCAATTTATTTTCTGTCATATACGATATTTTCGCTGTAGTGAAGTAAAGAATTGTGTTTTTTTCGAACGGACTATTGTTGCTGTTAGCCCTTGATGGCTTTCACTGCTTACTGGAGAGAGGACGAGCTGCTAGACGGGCCGCTCAGCAAGGAGCTATTGTGGGTTTCTTTAAGCAGTAAAAATGTTAGCATTTCGTTACTTCAAACACTCGGTTATGCTCAGGATTTGTTTTAAGCGTGTTTCAATCGCAGCCTCCTACGCTTGCTCGGGTTTCAATTTAAACACTTGCACCAAATGGTTACATTCCAACTTTGTAAAACAAATAACTATTGGTTGCGGAGTTGCAGGGTAAAAAGTTCTAGCTGATGGTTTATTCTTAATTTCATGCATTTACCAACCAATAAATTCGTATTTCACATTAATATTACTCTCAATATAGGGAAGTGGCCAAAACTGGGTGCTATGATAAGACAACCGCGACAAATCAGGTTTGCTGCCGGAACCATTTATTCCAAGTACGAAAAACTTGAAGAACGTATCTGCATTGAACACTTCTAAATAGAGTTACATAGTTTCTCAATTCAACAACTTTAACATAACAAAGATATGTAGTCAAACAACGATCTTGTGTAAACGGATAAGTGCATCCTAAGCCAGCGTTCAAGTTTATTACCATTAAACTCATAAAAAATCTGCCCACGATCTTAACTGAAAACCTTAAAGGCGACAGGCTAGTTGGCCAACAATTAGGGCTCAGTAGTAGTTTTATGAGCAGTTAAAACTCATCCATCGGCGGCCATTTAATATCCGGTTTTATAGGCAAGAACCCGCTGCGCATTTAGATAAAAAATAACGGATGGCGCCATGTTCCTATAAATAAATTTCACTTGTACATGCTTATTGACAGAACACCACTCTCTCAAGCTGCGTACGGACTGCGCGCACTATACGCGTACGCGTACAGTGCGCGCAGTCCGTACGCAGCTTCACATATACTCTTTTCATTAAGACGATAAAACTAAAAAAACTATATTCACGTTCGGTAGCAGTGACACAACCCGCAATTGCAAAGTCTTCGCTACATTTCAATAAAAGTGGTTAAAAAAAAATTTGGACTGTAGTTTTAATTGACTGTAGGTACTTGCAATGTCATCCAACTTACAATTACGTTCATCAAATTTCAAGTCAATCCGACCGCTGGAAGTAAGTGTGTTAAATACGACTTCCAATATTAATTTGACTCATACTAACAAGGCAAGATAAAAGCTTGTAATAAAACCGGCGAAGCGCGAGTCGGACTCATCGCACTATCCTTATATCCCTATATCCGTGCTAATTATTATCAACATTTAAGAGTAAGACTCCGCAATAATATGCGCCAAATTTTTAATAGACTGTTCCTCCTTTTCTTAAGCCTACTATAGGTAGTTTTCCTTTTAAATTCAGTGTATATAATATATTATGTACTGCCTTGTATTTTTTACGCAACTATAAACAAAAAAAAACTATTTAGCTTCCACTTGATACAAAAATTAGCATGTTACAGCTTTTATTTCACAGAGCTTTGAAATAATTTTCAAACGAAATTCCACATCATAGGGTATTTTTTTCCAAAAAACATTCTACAACTTTGCTGCATGATTTGTAAACCCATGCAAAATTAAAGCTTTCTAGTATTAAAGACTCTGAGCGAGCTAAGCCGCAAGCAGACGGACGAACGTGATGTAACAACAAAGGTTCCATTTTTGCCATTCTGACTCTTATCTTAGAAGTTTTTTCAAGAGTATACTTTTTGAATAGAAGCCATTAGTGCAATTTATTAAGAAAATAGATCATGCTGAAAAAATCAACAAGACAATAATTGATATTTGTATGATAGACTCATATTTTATATATTGACCGTATATGAGATGCTTCAAATTTGATCTTAACTTTTTACTAGAACTATTTATAAGTGCATCTTTGACAAGATCGTAACCGGAATATCTACAAGAGGGTGACCATAACAAGACGAAATTGTAAATATTATTGCCATTGCCATGCGGTGCGACCAGGCGCCATAATTGTATCCATTGTCTTCGGGGCGGACTACCAAGTCAGACTCTGACTTTTTAATAAACACATTCTACCATAGGTACGCAATTCACTTTGCATTCTTACTGCATTGTCCGTTACGTCAATGCCGTCCAAGGGCATCAGATTTTAATTGAAACAAAGGACAGCGCCAAATTAATAAATAGAAACTCGTAATGCGATTGAATTTCATTATCGCTATTAGTAACACAAATCACACAAATAATTTGAAGTGAGCAGAAAAGAATAAGCGTCAATATAATTCAAGTCACTTTGAAGTTATGAAAGTTAGAAGAATAAATAATTTGTTGAATTGATTGTTTTTACATAATACAATGAATATATTTTTTCGCAACGAGTCCAAGTCCAAGTTTAATAGATATCAGATATGAATATACTCTGCTATGAGAAACACCTGCCCATAATTTACTAAATCTCTGACTAAGCACGAGTGGAACGGTATTCGGCGACATTAAGCACGACGCTGGCGGCGCACGTACAACGTGGACGCGACGCACGGGTTTATATCAGCCATCTAGTTTCTACCAAACAAAGACTAAATGTATAAAATATACAAAACAAATAGAACATTATTTTAATTTAAAGACTTGTCTTATTATGCGCCATTTTGTTTATTGTATTTTTTGTTATTTTGCACGAGCGAGACAGGCACCGATGGTCCGACTGCGGAATTAGTGTTTTACCAAGGTAAAATATATTTTTGAATTATGACCAAGAAATCAGCATATCTCTGACATTCCGTAACTCAAAATGAAAAATGGACCGATTAAGTTGCAACTCACACATACCTACACACACCCCACACACATATTCGTGTGACGAAGTAACGAAACTGAATGAATCTGGAAAATAAGGTTTTACATTTTTGAGGGCCATTTAAAAAAAAACTTTACCACTTTACTTTGACATATGAATTGAAAGGTTTTGTTGTGAAGGTCTCAAATAATCTGTATGTTTGTTTGTAAGTAGGGGTAATATCTAGAACCGATGGACCGATAAAAAAAATCACTAACAGAAAGCAATAATATTCTTGATCAAATGCAACCTTTTATCTCGAGAATGTTCTCAAGGGACGCAGGCGAAGTTGCAGGCATCAGCTAGTTTTTTATAATATTGAAGTTATTTAAGATAAACACTAAAATTATAAAAAAATAGGTTTTACTTCTTTCCTTATAAAGCAATCCTTTATCCCCAGTTACCTAACTGTTAACACAGGGTTAGTGGTGTGTCGGAACCACAATGGATAGAACTGTACGCCTTACACAAAGTTCAACGACTACTTATACCTGAGTTAATTTTTCCGCCCAAGCAATCTTAAGAAATTTTAAAATAACATAGCAAGTCTCTCAATACATACAGATCCGTCGATGCACAAATCTAACTCACACTTGGCTGGTTTGATATTACTACAGTCCACTTACTATGACATAAGAATAGATAGGTATGTTTTACACAGTGCATTCTCATAGAATTCCAAGACCTACCGGTTTACTCAGAGTAAATAACTTTTTTCCAGCAAAAATAAATGAAAATCCGTTCATAGTTATGGTAAACAGTGATTGGTTAATTCAAGGGCTAAAATATATTGCTAAGTTTGAATTAGAAAGTTGCACCACTTCTTTATTCAGAATAAACTTTGACAAATAAATATTGTTTTTCATTCAGATTTACCATTTAACTTAGAGCAAAGATAGATGTTTCCATTTGATATAACAAGAAAACAATAAATTTCATACCCGTTTTCCCCAGCGGTAACAATAGACATCATCAAGCTCGCTTTCTCGGTAAATACGATAATTACCCGCGAGACAATAGTTCCGCATTGGTAATCATCAATAAAATAATGCAAGTTATGCATTCAGTTAATGTTACTATGGAATTTAATGAAACAAAAACCGGGAAATTGTTAACAGGACTGCATACGAAGTGTTCCGTGACACTGTATAATGTTTAACACAACATATATCATTATTCAGTTACGCCGAAAAACATTTTTTTTATGTACGGGACCTTTCAATTTTTACGTATCGCTATTATTTACTTCAAGTGCTGCCTATTACGGTTCAAGATGCAGCCCTGTGATTAACAGAAAAACAGACAGTGGGACTTAGTAATATAGTCCCGAAGGCACCCATTAGGTACGGAACCCTATAAAAAATAGAAACTGAGTAGGTATCTTTTGTGAAAACCACAATATGTATTTGAACAACACAGTAAGATTTTTTTTTTGTATAAGCCATTAATATTTCAACTTTATTTAGTTCCCTTTAAGCATAAAAAAGAAAGTAAACAATCTGCACTCGGGATTTTTAAATCACTACATAGTATAAAACAAAGTCGCTTCCCGTCTGTCTGTCCCTATGTATGCTTAGATCTTTAAAACTACGCAACGGATTTTGATGCAGTTTTTTTTAATAGATAGAGTGATTCAAGAGGAAGGTTTGTATGTATAATACATGCATAATATAGTTGCACCCGTGCGAAGCCGGGGCGGGACGCTAGTACTTTTATAAAATAAGAAACAGCAAGTAATATTTACTCAACAATGGGATATACTCGTAATCATCGTTATGGTTTTACCACAAGGGGTTTTCTGGAAAACCAAACATCACTAGATGGCGCCATTGATGAGAACACTTAGTTATTAAGTGATCCCAAACCTGGCACAAAGATCAAACGAGCATCAGGATACTATAACTGTCTAGCGACGTTCCACCTATCAGGAAACCCAACAATTACTAATTTCTAAACAGAGTTTTTCAATAAAAAAAAACTATTTTAATATAAATGATACATAATACAACCACTAAATCCTTCTGGTTCCATATAATGGTACAAGAGTCAGGTTGTAATAATAATGTTCAGACATAGTTCATACTATTTTACTGTCAGATCTACTTTACATAGAGTTATATTACAAAACTAGGGAAGTTCTCAAGTGTATAACAATCGAGACTATTTGTCAAGAGGATACTTATGAATGCGATGGTAATCATTGTGCCAACCCGAGTGGGGGCGAGAACGGAACCCGGGGTCTGGTCGCGTCCTCAACCGCAGGAGCGCAACGGAAATGGCGATTGTGAGACAATTTAAATCGTTCGCCGGACCCATCATCCATTGTTGGCGACTTCCCGACCTCAATTCACGAGACCGGTGAACACCTATTAACAAACCGATAGGTGTCAGTCTGATTGATGTCACCATGAGAAAACCTTTTAAGCGATAATTGTTTCGATGGGATCATATCTAATTGTGCTAAGCGCCAATAAATGAGTAAGTCCGATCTAATTTGAAGCTTGGATGAACTCCGTAAATCCAATAATCCATTTTATACATTAATATTACGATTTCATGTCAATGAAAAATACGAGGAAGTCAGGTTTAACAACAATAAAAGATAATGTTAAAATTATAACACTGCTCAAATAGTTTAACCAGGGGTAAGGTGGCAATAATTTAGTGTTCGTCTTATGAAACTTTAATTTAAATTTAATGTCATCGATTGCGAAATAAGATAATTTGGCTCCTGGATGTCAATTATGTCACCCTATAAATGCAAAAATACTACAATCCTTGTCAAACGAGTACATAATTGGCTAACCTTAATGAATCCGAGCGCCTCTGCGTACAAAAATGCTGACTTTGCAACCCTATCCTGACAGTTCTCCTGATACCTCTGTCATATCACTACATTATGGGATTTTAACCAAATCTTACTGCGATACCGATACAATATGTATAACTGAATCAGTCATTTCTTCGAATGTAGTTAATCGATTATATTCCATACAGGAATAGTTAGTTTACAAAAACTTTTAAAACTGCGATAAGTTTTGAAAATTGGATTACTATTATATTATGCTTCAATTGTGTCCGCTGCGTAAAGAATTTGTAAACACAGGCAACGCGTAATTGATCATTTTAGCTGTCATAAAATTTTAATAGTTTTAACGTAACCAATCACCCCGTCGTAAATATATTTATGTACATGTAAAAGCCGCCAACATCCCAAATTTTATAAATATACGACCTTTACTTTTAAAATACATTTTAAACAAATTGGCTAGATTATCCAATTTATGATTATACTCTATTGCAACCTGATCGCAAAAAACCAATTGCACTACCAATTATTAAAAATATATATAAATATTAGTTTATTACATATAAGTAATAAGTAATAAACATTTCGAATACGGAATACTTATTTTAAAGTCAAATTAGGTATTTAAATAATTTAGGAGCGAGATCACGAGTCTTATTACAAAGTGGAATGCGACAAGCTCGCGGGCGCGGAATGAACGTCACTCCGCGATCTTCCTCGGACGCGGACTGCACGAGAGCCAAAGGCATAAGTATGGTACATGCGACGCGCGGCGAAGACGGCCGGGACACTAACGCATTCATTCAGGGAAACAGATGTAATGAATCCAAGAGAAGTATACTGCTTCAGGCAACGTCACATCGGAGATTTAGTTGAGTTAATTAGTTAATATTTAGTTATCGTCAAATCGGAGTTGTAGATGTTAGTAATTTGTGTATTTCAAGAGCACAATTATAAAATAATTATTCATATTATGATAATATGAATAATGATTATTATTTAAATACTAGATGAAAGTAATCATTTTATTCCCACTATGTCCAAAATGCACGAATGTAACGTAATAAATAATCTATGTTTAAAGCTGCAAGGAGGCCGCAAATAGAACTTTTACATGGACGGGATTCTTTGCGTTGTGAACGAAAGGACGGCAAAAAACCATCCCCGTGTTCCCAGACCATACTGCAGTGCTGCGAACCCACTTTTCCTGTTACGTTAGTACAAATACGGATTAATTGCAGATTGCTGAAAGACAGACTTTTATTTTTATTACTAGCTGACCTCGCAAACATTGTTTTACCAAATGTCACCTAGGGGTATAAAAAATAGCCTACGACCTATTCTCAGGCCTACCGAGTATAGAGAAAAAAAGTTTCATAAAAATCGGTCAAGCCGTTTCGAAGGAGTTCGATAACAAACACCGTGACATGAGATTTTTATATATTAGAAGATAAGGTAGAACTCCTTTGAATAAAAATGATGATTTATCATCATCATAACTTTAATACATACGTGCATGTCGAGAAAAAAAAAGATCAACAATTATAAGCATTTTGATCATAGGGAGCTCTGAATAACTCTATAACGTGTAACAAGAAAGTAGATCATAAGAAACCCCACAACAGCTGCAGCTTTCGCCTCATCTGTATTTCATGATTTTAAGTCAACCAGGCGTCATTATATACAATACAAAATAGTGGAACAGACATAGGCGTATATCGGCAGCTATCCGGAACTCTATCGCTCAGTGTATCTGAATTAAATTAATACTCGTATTACCATTCGAACGTCGTATAGATTGTTCAAATTATTAAAATACTTGTAGTTATGTTTAAATATAATTCAATTTTAAAGCAAAAAGTATAAAAAGGAAATGGAAAAAATCGTTTTAGTCGTAGAGTACTAAGTGTAGCTATGCTTTACAAAATAGTATATTCTTTATAATAGTTTACTTAATAAGGTAGACACCGTAAGGTAGAGACCGAAAGGAATTTAAAAAATTAAATTTTTTATTTTATACATATCGCCAGGTTTGCATTGCCACACGGCTCGCGGTCCACTCGAAGCGAAGGCAAGTTTTTCTAGAGTTGAGTAAGAAGGTACGGCAATTGCGGCAAGGCACACGCAGCGGAAACCTGGCCAGTTCTCAGACCTTTTAAGGAATATACTTTTTGTATCCGATTCAACTTAGATGCGACTGACACATTTGAGAAAAAGGTGCTGCCTGATGAATGACTCACTCTTTCGCGTACTTAACACAGATATTTACCTTATGTATTGGAATAATTATAACTATCGATCCGCCTCGGCGTCGCACGGGTTAACTGTATATTTAAACGGCAGTACAGCGCACTCAAGAATTAGTTTTGCTAAATATTTCTTATCCTCCAGATTTTTATTTCCTGATAACTTATCCATGCCGTAAATAAGACAAAACAGAATAGAGAACATTCATACCAAATCATACTTTAAAAAAAAACAAAACCTAATTCAAGGTTTCTTGGATTTCGTTATAATTATGAAAGCGGTATATTGTTTTGTTTGTTCTTCCATCACATCGCAACGGAGCAACGGATTGATGCGATTTTTTTAAAACAAAGACAGTTGGCGAACTCGGAAGCAACAATGGGTACTTTTTATCCAGGAAAAATGCAGGATATATTGTATCCTTGGCGTAGCTATAGCCGTATTCTACACATACAAAGTTCATAAGCTAAAAAAAAGTTTAACCGAATAGAGGATTTCGTAAAATTCAACCCAAAAAACTTGAACACAGCGGCAACAGACATTTAAAACATTAGAGATTAAATAATTTGTTTACTAAACCTTTCTATGATTATAAGAATGGATGTTAAATCGCCACCTATTATTTTTGAAAAACCGTATTTCTCCATACCAATATTCTAAATGCAAAAGTGTGTCTGTGTGTCTATCTGCCTGTCTGTCTATTACCTCTTCACGCGTAAATCGCTGAACCGGTTTAGATGAATTTTGGTACAGAGATAGTTTGACTGGCGAAAAATAACATAGGTTTACCTAATCCCGGATAAATCGAAATCAAAACGGTTATTCTGCAAGTAGGCCGCAAAGGGCTCTTTTACATGTCATTTTTTTAAACTACCAGCGCCTTCGTAAAGACCATCATTGCCAAGAAGAATTCGCCGCAAGAAACTTGGCAGAAAGTCATCTTTTCAAGCCAAAGTTCAGTGGAAGTTTAGAATGCTTCCACAGTCACAAAAAAATAAAAATAATATATTGGAGGGAGATAGATAGTCTTCCAATGTCAAACTAAAATGATTCTGAGGGAAAATATACATACATAAAATATACAGGATAATTTTTTATTAAGTGCGCAAATTTTAATATGTGACTCAGTGTCGTTAAAGGGGATTTTCAGAAAAAAATGTACCCGTTTTGCCTTAATTATCCTTCATTTTCCATACAAAAATTATTAGTCAGTTTTGTGACGGTCCATACAACATGTACGGTTAACTGCGTCACAAAACTGACAATTAAAAGAGGGACACTTTTTTATTGCTTAAATCGATAGTGCTCGTGATTCTGATTAGAAATAACCCAAAATTTGTTAGGTTTAAAAAAACAGTACATGGTACACTTTTTTCTGAAAATGCAAACAAGTAACAAATTTCAGTATTTTTATTTTAATCACTTATTTTTTTTTTGTTTTTCATAGTAACTCGACCAATTATTGGATGAATTACTATGAACCCAAATCTCAAAATTTAAAAAAAAAATCTTTACCAGATAATCGTGATCTATCAACGATACTGAATCACGTATAAAAATTTGTGCACTCATTAAAAAATTACCCTGTATTCCAGGTCAATTAACCATTAAGCTTTTGGATTCCGAATGCAAGCTTACGCCTGCCGCCCCCAAAGTTAGCTCTCACACACTCATGTCCTGCTCTGAAATTGGAATATTCCCGCGGAATAGTGATAAACGTATTCTTTGCAGACGGAGTCGCGGGCAACAACTAGTAAAATATAAAACATTATTCATTACTACAGTACCTACTTAATTTTAAAAATTTTACTGGATTGAAAAAAAAATGTTCCATAAGTTTTAAAATTATAGCTACCTGCTTCGCGACTTTTCACGGTATGACAACACTTCTATTAGTTTGCAATAAAATATGTAAATAATTCCCACATTTTCGCACTGAATATATGGATCGCGTGTCGTGTCGTTGCATTTTTACTGAAAATAGAGTAACGCTCCACTGTACTCTATAGAAGTAGAAATTGGGTCGCATACCAATGGCTGGACAGTGTCCCACGAGTATTATACCTGTAGACAATAGTGCTTGCATTTTAATCAATCGGAAACATTCTGATATAAGTTATAACTGGTTTTTACCGCAACTTAGTCCGTGCAAAATAAATGAAAATTTACCCCCTCCTTTTATCTCCGAAATTATTTCACTTTTAGGGGTTGATTTTCAAAAAGGAACGCCACAGTTACAACTTATTTAAGAACTGTAGCTTTAGCAGTTCGGTCTTTTCATTTAACTTTTCACCCAAATTTAACCCTTGATTTTGCAAAATCGATAAATGCCTTTATGTAAAATTGGTTTTGATTTACCGTACAAGCTTTTAAAAAAAAATAATGACAGCAATAGGTTTAAAACTGTAGCTTGGGCACAGCAATGAGAGACGGATTCTTCTTTCATATTCATATAGGTATAGGTAGATAGTCATGTCTACTCGATTGATAATATAATCTTTTAAACATTATTTCACTTTTAGGGGTTGATTTTCAAAAAGGGGCAAATCGGTGGCATAAAAATGCCGCAATCAACTTCAAATTTTCCATGGTTTATTGACATACCATACAATACACAAAAAATACAATATTTTTTTAGGCAGTCGTGTAAAAAGTAGTATTCATAGGTTGTATCTTTGAAGGCACCCTTTTTCATTGGTGACTGCTAAGTCAACTTACTGAGACTGTAAGCACCTGTGCAAAATGTAATCTCAGAACAGAACTAAAATAGAACACTTGTATTTGAGACAACACAAACAGTTCCCGTTTTGCTACCAGAGAGATGTTAGCACAATGCTTGCAACGTTGCAGGGAAGTGGTCTATTGTGATAGTTTTCTGCGGAAAATCGCCCTGCCGGTGTGCACTACCCCGCCTACAGTAAGTATCTTTGAGAAAGTAGGTCGCGCTGCGAGAACTTGATAGTACCAACTTCGTTGCATCTCGCTTCAAACAGTTACCTATAAACGTTACTTAGTAATAACACGTGGAAGTGAAATGTGCATGCACGGCTCGTCACGAGAACGGTCATCCAAGCGCACTAAATGCAACGCATGCAAGTCAGCTCATCTCACTTTCAAATTATTTAATCGAATAAATGTTTTATTACAACGCTTAGTGCCATATAATTAGTGATAGCACTAGATGTGCATGTCAAATAGATTCCAAGAGACCATTCGTAACAAGCATAAAGGTAGTTTGCGAAACAGTAATTTTCTCCTGACGATGGCGTCATAAAACAAGAGACTCTCGAGTACGCACGGATGACGTTCGTTCCAGACAATAACGCTGCACTTCATTAAAAACCAGCAAAATATTTCTTTTATTTCTTCATCCCACTGATGCAAAACAGTAAAGAAAGAAAAATATTATATCTTTTATTTTTTAAATTCCTTATTCTGTCCGTATTCTTTACTTGATATCACATTATTAATTTAAATAGAAAGTCGCGTCTCAGAATTAGAGAGGGTTTAGGCCGTAGTTCCCACGCCGGTCCAGTGCAGATTGGGAACTGCACACGCAACATTGAATTGCTTCCCAGGTGTGTGCAGGTTTCCTCACGATGTTTGCCTTCCAAACTTATGCTCAATTTTACAAGCTCATAATAAATTACAAATGTTGTTTCACACATAAATTTCGAAAAACTCATAGTCATAGGTTCAAATCCACGACCCTTTGCTTGCGAGGCGATTGGTCTAACCACGAGGCTACCCCAACTTACGGAAAAGGTACTAGTCACAAAGATGGCATGGCACTTTTTCATTTATTTTTACGTTTACTATTATGTCGACCTACAAGTACAGGTGCCAGAAAAAGAATAAGAATAGAAAGCATCCATACTAATATTATAAATGCAAAAGTGTGTCTGTCCGTCTGTTGCCTCTTCACGCTTAAACCGCTGAACTGATTTAGGTAAAATTTGGTATAGAGATAGTTTGAGTCCCGGAAAAAACCTAAGTTCCCAGAGTTTTTATCCCGGAAAATTGCATAGTTCCCGCGGGATAGCGATAAACGAATTCTTCACAGACAGAATCGCGGGCAACAGCTAGTTTTAAACATGAGTTTTAAGGCGTGCTTTAAGCTTAAGGGTAGTCCCTTGCTACCAAAAAAATATATGTGGCGATTTTTACGTATTAGGGCATTTTCAGAAAAAAAGTATTTTTTTTAAACCTAACATATTTTGGGTTATTTCTAATCAGAATCACGAGCACTCTCGATTTAAGCAATAAAAAAAGTGTCCCTCTTTTAATTGTCAGTTTTGTGACGCAACTAACCATACATGTTGTATGGACCGTCACAATACTGACTAATAAATTTTGTATGGAAAATTATTAATATTACATTATATAATTAAATTAATTAAGGCAAAACGGGTACATTTTTTTCTGAAAACCCCCATTAACATGGTAATTTGACCTAGTGCCTCCCAAACATACGGTTGCGGGTTCGAACCCAAGCACGCGAATCAAAGTTTTTCTGAATGATGTGCAAAATTACGTCGTGATTGATGAGGAAATGCACTAAATTTAGCGTAACTGTGAAAAAGTAGTAAAAAATATATAAAATTCATTTGTAAGAACATTTGTCAATTTTATGGATAATTTGAACATGCCAATGTTATAAAATATACCTAAGTGAGACTTTTATTGCCCCTTTCGGCAAAAGTAAGCGAGAAAGAAACAAATAAATCTCCCTGTTGTGTACTAACGCAGCACAGCAGGTTTTTCCGAGGCACATGGATTTAGTTAGTATAATAATGTCAAATATGCAACGAGATTTCTTCCGTTGTAACAAAAACACAAAAAAATCACAAAAATATGAATAAGTCAACAGAGTAAAAACGTCACCAAACCATTGCGTCGATTGCTAATCTCTGATTTGAAATAACACTAGAATTGGACAAGGAGATACGATTGATATCGATCAATGGTAAACTTCTAATAATTTCGTCCCATTTTGTATACACGGTATTTTTTTACAGAAGTAAAATTAACAGATGTTAATTTCGGCACATTGCTAGGTTGTACATTTAAAGAAACTAGTACCTGCAAAAACGTTTTTGTTCAATACAAATTCTTAATGCACAACTCACAAACAAACTTATATATTAATGAATGAACTACAGTACACCTTGCTTCTTCGCTACCAGCTGTGCAGTCACGCCTGTGCGACACATATATGTTAACTAATATTATAAAGAGGAAAGATTTGATTGTTTGTTTGTTTGTTTGCATTGAATAGGCTCCGAAACTACTGGACCGATTTCAAAAATTCTTTTTCCGTTAGAAAGCTACATTATCACTGAGTGACATAGGCTACTTTTTACCGCGGGAAAATTAATTTATCGCGGGCGAAGCTGCGGACGGTAGGCTAGTATGTTAATATGCAAATCCCTCCCTTCTCCTCTTCCATAGTAAATAAAATGTATGTCACACAAGCCCAACTATCACAAACACCCCACAAAATGCTAGCTTGTTACAAAATCAAAGAGTTCATCCTAGAAGCTACAAAGACCTGAGCACATATCCGTTGCCAAACAAAACGAAACGAAACTTACATTTGTACACACGGACAAACGTTTCAAGTTAAATAAAAGCTTGTAAAAAGAAATCAAAAAGAAACTAACTAGCTTTTTTTAAAAAGCAGACATCAGATTATACATATGAAAGCTATATATTGGTATTACTGATCAAACAATTGAAAGGCAATAAAATTCTATCAACATAGTAGTTACGAAAAAACTTTAGTAAAAAACATGTAAACATTTATTGGTTTCGTATAACCACATATTTTATGGGTTTACCATCATTTCATAAACAACATTTCATAAATGACAATATAAAAAAACCGGCCAAGAGCATGTCGGACATGCCCAGTATAGGGTTCCGCAGACGTTACGAAAAAATCCCCGCATATTTTGTTAATTTTACTTTTAATCAAAGTATTAGCTTGATTAAGAAAAATTTGCACTTTAAAGTTGTATATTTTGCAAACGAATCTCTGTATCTCAAAATCTTCCTCATAATCCCAAAATGATTTTAAAAGACCTATCCAATGATACCCCACACTAAAAGGATAGACCTAAAACAAAATCACCCTCACTTTACTACTGTGAAAGGTGACCTAAAAAAAAAATATTTTTTTCTACATTTTATTTTACCACTGTGTCGGACTACTTGCTCGATTATAGGTTCAAAGCTAAGCCGCGGACGGACGGACGGACGGACGGACTGACGGACAGACAGACGGACAGACAGACAGACATGGCGAAAGGGTTATAGGGTTCCGTTTTTGCCATTTTGGCTACGGAACCCTAAAACAACAATTCACAAACAACTCATTCCTCAAAATGCTTATACTATAACAAGAAATACTAAAACTAAAATAAAGTTAAAACCTGCCAAGTTCGAGTCGCACTCGCGCACGAAGGGTTCCGTACCATTATACCCGTTAAATATTTGTTTTATTTTGATTTAATTATTTATTTTTAAAGTGAATACATAACTAAATATTCTGTGAATATTTCAAGGGTCTACCTGTTGCCGTTATCAATATCAAGCAGAAACGAGCAAAAAAATCACGTTTTCATCTTTCATACTCGGAAAGTGAGGCAAATCATATCTGACATACGGGAGGATAACTATTATTTCCTTCCCTAGGGTAGAAATGAATTTAAAAAAATAAAGGCATTGGCTGTCAATGGAACACATACGCATTCAGCCAAGCATTACGGCATATGGAATAATTAAGTATTGAGTTTTTTTTTTCTTAATTAGTCATATTACAAATTTTATAATGCCAGTGAAATATTATTAAATTAAACTATTAATTTAATTAGTTTCTTATTTAGTGACTTAGGCCCATACTACACGGGCGGTTCTCCCGCCGCGGGAAACCGCTTCTGAACCGCCACTAGACACAATTTTATATGGAAGTTGTATGGTGCAAACTACACTGCGCAGCTCCGTGTAGTATGGGCCTTAAACCAGAAAAGTTAGAAAATGTTAAGAAAAAACACGGTTATTGTCCACACAGCCTATCTCTATACAGCTTAACTCCTTGGTTCAAATTGATTACTTACATATTTACTAAAATACCTACTTTATCTACTGTTTTCATTAATTATTATATTGAACATTCTAAATTTTGTTAAATTAATTATTCTTTAACAATAAACTCCATTGAAATATTTTACAACAATCATATTGACCAGTTAAGACATTTTTATTTATTTATACTTAATATTTTCTTACTTTCCTTGTAGTCGAAATGAAAAGCAGAGTGTTACACTCGGGAAAAACACCAATATCACCCTCGGAATATTGGCACCCTCGCTGTGCTCGGGTGCCAAGTAACCTCGTGTGATATTGGTTATTTTCCTCCCTTGTTGAACAATCTACTATTTTCTACTCGCGTACTACAATGTGCTACTATCGATATCGCTATCGGTAGTCCAATGAGGTGCATTGTGTGATCGCAACTTTGACATTTCATTATGAAACATTTCACAATGTTCTTTTTCGCACTGCAAATGGCGGAAATTAAAATGAAAAAAAATTAAAAAAAAGTTCACCGCTTTATTGTCTAATGTCCGACAGCCATTCTATTTTATTTAAGTACTTAATTATTGTTAAATCGACTTTATACATTAATTAAAATATGTTAACATAAACAATTATTAAATAATGAATACTTAAATAACGGACAATAAATGAATTTTAGAGTTATTAATAAATATGTATATTTTAACATCATTCAATTTGGCTGTATGACAAAGTTCCCGGGTCCATTCTAAGGTTGTGATTAGTGAAAAAAAAAAAAGTTTCAAAATAGCGGGAATTTGTTTTGCTTTTGCACGGAGTTCTTTCAAGTTTTAAGAAATAAAAGAGTAATCACTATTTAAATGACTTTTTATCTGTGAGAATTTGTGAGTTTGGTGAATTAAGTGATGCAGAAATGTTGGCGCCGCCAGAAATAAAACAGGCGGCAATGAAAGTGATTAATAATTTGCTACTTTTAAAATCGAAAAATTCATGTATTGTCCGTTATGTAAGTATTCATAATTTAATAATTGTTTATTTTGAACTCGTAGAAAAAGTAATGTATGCAACTGTTCATAATCAGCCATTGAGACACTCATGCGTATCTATTATGACATTCGGCTTCGCCTCATGTCATAAACTCGCACTCGTGTCTCAATGGCCCTTATTATGATACCGTTGCATAAAATACTATTTTCAGCGTTTTTACACATTCTTTAGTTTTTTACTGAGCTATTTTTAAAATATTGTACGGAGGTCCGGAACCCCTTATGTTTAGGTAACGCCACGAGAGTTGGGGCGAATGATTACACACACAGCTACATAAAGTACTGATTGCAAAAAAAGTAGTGAATGAATGAAATGAGTGAGTGAATGAAAATGTGAATTATATGATCTTAAGGTGAAATACCTACACAATACTATGCATATCATAATTTTCCTAATTTTTCTTTTATCATACTATAACCTATTTTTGAAATAAAACAATTTGAAACAGATAAGAAATATTCGCAACAAAAAAATTCGCTATTTTATAAAAAGCGAAAAATATGCTTATCTGATTTAAATAAAATAAATCAAAATATTTTTTTTTTTTTAAATAGATGTATTTTCTTAAATAATTCTTAACGAAATATGTAGGTTGAAGAAATTTTTAGTCAATCTTGTAATTAGCTAAGTAAAGTTTTTTGAAGAGGTGCTAATTATATTTTTTTTCGACAGTGGTCGACTTCAACACCAAGAAACTGGAGCTGTTTTATTTTTATCTCCTTTTATTTATTGGAAATATTTTTTTAAGTGTTCGAGATGACATTTGTGAGAATTTACGGCTGACAAGCGGTTCGTGCTCAGTACGAAGAAGAAATAGAAAAAAAAAACGAAGTCAACTGTCGCTTCTGTCAATGTCAAATGAAATCTAACCGTTTGGGTTTCGTTTGCTTTGCGTTGTCCAAGAAGCAGTTCCAAAATAGTGATCGAAAGTATTCAATCGTGATCCAATTATCGTGCATAGGTCGTGGAGAAATGCGGTAAAATTGAAAGTCCGGATTTTATGCGAAGGTCGATAAAAATAGTCCAAAAATCACACTGAGCACACCAAAATGCAAAGCAAACGAAACGCAAACGATTTGACATTGACAGAAGTGACAGCTCACTTCGGTTTTTTTTCTGTTTCTACTAAGTTCTGAGCACGTACGGCTTGTCAGCCATAAAATCTCACAAATGTCATCTCGAACACTTAAAAAAATATTTCCAGTAAACAATAGAAGATAAAAATAAAACAGCTGCAGTTTCTCGATCTCCGGAACGCCGACTGTCGAAAAAAAATATAATTAGCACCTCTTCCAAAAACTTTACTTAGCCAATTCACAGTCGATTCTGTTGAACTTGCTGTCGGTACGAATAAACGTCAAAATCCCGCTGTCATTACATGAGATGTTGTTGTGTGCGTGACCTCAACTCTAAGGCTGCGTTTCCACCAAAAGGATGTGTTTGTCATGAACCAATAGAAACACTGCATTCACTTAGGACCTTTTAAATGAAGTGTTTCTATTGGTTTATGACAAACACATCCCTCGCAACGCAACCTCGCACAGCTCCGGTGGATACGCAGCCTAATGGCGTTTCCTATACGAGTCCGACTGGCACTTGACCAGTTTTTAAAATCGGGCTGTATTTGTTATCAGACTTACCTGAGGTCTTGCATGAGCGCCTCGCCTTGAGCGATGGTTGCTGCGCAGGCGTCGAGGCTGGCGGCGCGGTGTTGCGCGCATTGCTCGAGCGCCCGCCGCGCCGCCTCCGGGCTGTCGTCGGCCGCGCACACGCCACCGCCGCTGCGGAGAGTTTCCAGCCACTGGACCAGCTAACACGGAACACTAATATTCAATCAACCATTCCATAACATATTAAACATCTCGTTTTTAATGCGAATATCGTGTTTCAATTTGTAGGTACATGTAGAAAGTGCTTTATAAAATGTTTGATGAGTTATTTCTTCGTAACACTTTCAAGTCAATTTCTAACATCTCACAATACATGAATAAACTAAGCGTCTTTTCACGCAAACCTACGTAGCTTTAGTACGCAACATGGCAAAGTCACGTTTAGTCTAAAACGCAATACCTAATTCGCTATGCCATGCTGCGCATTTAGGTAATATAACCAAATGCAATGGTATCTAACTCGCTATCTGTCTAATTCGCTTTTTAAGCAAGAAGCTACTTTGGCATATTTGATGAAGAAAAATCAGATTCTGCGTGTCTCTGCTTCACATCAAAGAGCTTCCATAAAGAGCGTGTAAAATCTAGACGCCTGTCTATGATCCCGATCACGGATTAGGGATCTATCAACTACTTAGTGTGAGTGATAAGTATATATAGTAAACGGTTAGATGAAAAGCGATGTCTCAAACTATGACGTGTAAAATGGTTACTTTACATAGAACCATGGCACTTGAACCTGTTGTAAATAAGCCACAGATTTAAAACAAAATCATACGATACCTGCGCAATATTCTATCAAATATCTCTAGCTTTTCAGAACTACCAATACCATTAAAAGCATACCGAAAAAATACATCAAAAGGTGTTCCATCAAAAACTTCAACGAGTGTAAAAAATAAAACTTTATGCTTTAATTATTCGTATTCTGTATATTCTTGTGCATTATGTAGTCAACCAAGTGGTTTGCTCTTTTTTAAGATAGTTCCAACATACGAATAAACAAAACAAGCCTGATTGTGACAGGGACGTGTAAGTGAAAATAGCCGTTCAACTGACATTGAGCCTAAGGTTGGTAAAGAAATTTCTTGGTCTACTATACAGTGTAAACGGGGTTTTTGCGTTACGAGTTAGGACGTACGAGTAACAAATTACCTTGAATAATTACATCGTAACTAGTTCTGAAAACCCGTAATCTATAGCTTCATACGTACATACATTTGAGAGAATATTTGGTTCCACCTGATACGATTCTGATATACATACATCTTTCACTTCCACAACGCTCATTAGTCTTTTTATACATGCTCGCCGGTTTCGGGTACTCTTGTCCTGGACTTTTCTTTAAGACATCCCCAATCTGACCATGGAATGACTTTGGTCTTCCCCTTCCAACATTTCTATCTATACGAGTCACCACATCATCTTTCATGCCACAACAATCTCATATCACACTATTCATCTTTCAGTCAAGCAGGTTCACACCAAACATACTCCTCGATGCTATAATTTCTACAACATTTATCATAATGTCATGCTTTTCTGCCATACCCAGCTTTCACTTCCATACACGAGGGTCAGAACTAACACCCCCAATGCACAGCTAGATGAGCCTTTTGAGAGACCCCCTGGCTAAAATCTATAGCTACTAGTATTGTGACTCAAGGGGCCTGATTAACCATCAGGCAGAGTAGGCAACTGCTTAGTGGCCCCGCGTGGACAACAAAAAATTAGAAAGATCGAAAAAGTCAAAATTGAATTTGAAAATGTGTATCCTCGATAACGATAAATATTTTTGCTATTTTTCGATGTATACCGAACCTAGCAACTTAATGAGAACTTGCTTGGGTCATCTGCGTGTGACTAGATTAAAGTGGGCAAATAGTTGCGCTCCTACAAGCCCACTCTCTCGTTCCCAACCTCCTGGCACCAGTGGACCGTGTAACCGATACGACTGGCAGGGACAGGGAATGCAGTGACTCGCCAACGCTCAGGTGAACGTGTGAATTATGACATATCACGTAAGGTCCATTAGTCGCCTCTTACGACACCCACTGGAGGATAGGGGGTGGTGACATTCTACGCCGGCACCACACGGCCTATTCGATGTATACCACCAGTTGATTTGATTTGACTTCTCGAAAAGTGCGGTTAATATTTGGCTGAAAGGGGACCCTGAATTTTGCATTGCCCGATGGCCTGGGGGCCTCATCATTGTTAATCCTGGCCTGGTGACTCGGCTGTAGTAGAAGTTGTAAGCTCGCCTCTTTTTCGTGTGTGTAGAGCAGCACGGCGAGGTCGAGGCGGCGGCGGCGGCGGTCGACGCGCGCGGCGAACGCGGCCACGTGCGCCTCGAGCTCGCGCGCGACCCCCAACACCTCCTCGGGGTCGCACTCGCCCGACCGCGCCAGCTCCTCTGCAGCCGCCAGTAGCTTCTCGGCATTCGTGTACGTGTTCTGTGGTAACATTGACAACTCATAACCAAACTTACTATTACAAAGACAGTCGGGGTTTTATGTTATATGGGGTTAACTTAGTGTCTTTTTACAATTCGTCACTACTTTGAAAAAGCTCGTAGGGTAAGCTACCCAGTTATTGCCCTTGCTCCGGCGATCGCCCACTATAAGAAAAACATGTCAAGTGCTGTCTATCATTCATTTGCGTTTGATTAGCGTTCACTAAATGGTGCTGTGCTGGCAGTGACCAGTGAATATGATGGAACTGGAATCAAAATGTCTCAGTTAATACAGACTCCTGATATTGTCAGAGGTAGCGTAGAAAAAAAAAAAATAAAAAAAAAAAATGGTGCTGTGATTTGATTATTTTATAGTCAAGTGGTGTAGCTAATCAAACTCAAATCATAGATAGTTAACACTTGACAATATTCTTCTTGAAGTTGTCAATCACTGGTGCAAGGCCAATAGCCCAATATCAAATCCAAATTGACCTTGCTGCACACTTATTAGTAACTTCACTTGGAAAGAAGATTATCGATTTTGAGATACAAGCATTTTTCAAAGTAGTGACGAATTTAAACTGAGCGCAATAACATTTGCATTATATGCTTCTAATTTATAGCCAACCGCGGCTCCGCCCCTGTATAAGTAACATATTTCCGTCAAATTTCAAACTTCTAAGCTGTTTTACATGCCGACAATTTCTTTAAACGCCCCGCTAGAACACACTGAAGTTAAGAATGTGAGATACTGAATTTCAGCTCAATAGAATGGTTGGAAATCAGTGAAATTTGCCTTCCAAGATTTGAATATAATTTATAATGTCACTTAGTTGGTTACTATTAAATCTAACAAAATTATGTTGAAAAAGACTTACTTGAGCGACATTTTCAAAATGTTCATGAGATTTCTGGTACACTCTAGCTTTATGGAGATTCCTTCCTATACCCGTGTTTTTCTGTAAGAATACTTCGCCGTGATTTGCAAGCCAATCCAAGACTTGTCTACAATCCTCCTTGTACAATAGCAGAGCGAGTCTTTGATGCAGTTTGAGCCTGGCTTGGTGATATCTGGCTTCAAGGGCTCGATGGTGTCCCAGGATCTGATGTATGACGGCCAACACGTGATTCGCGCCGGAACTATAGTCAGCGGCCGGGTCGCCTCCGCTGCTACCAGCGGTGCTCACAGTACCGTCGCTCTGCATATTAAAATAATTATTGTATTTACTTGGATAGGATTGCATCAATCACACATTACCAGTTTATTTTAATTCGCTTACCATATCAGCAGGGTCCGTTTGATGGCACACTTGAACTAGATGATCTAGCTGATACAGCAGTTTTTTACTCGTGGAATGGACCTGAAAGAAATCCACCGTAAATTAACCCAGTCAGGGCCCAATTGCATAACAAAGTACAACTTATATTACAAGCGGAACTCCCTTTCTAGTTAATATAGCTGAAGCGAGAGTCCCGCTTGTAATATTAGTTGTAATTTGTTATGCAATTGGGCCCAGATGGTGTGAAGAATGATATCCGCAAGAGTTTTCAGTTTGCATTGGTAAGATTCGTAAATACTTCAAACTGGCAATGCAGGTAATGTGGGACTGGGACCGTTTCTGGGATATGCAAGATAAACAAATTGGTTGTCTTAAAAAATTGCTCGAATACGGTTTCTGAGAAAAAGAAGCTATGCGAAGTGATAAATTGTGTCAAATGATGAATTATGCGTAAAAAATGCATGGCACCAGACTGGATGGAGGCGGAGCGTACCTCGGTGTAAGCCTGGCACATGTGTTCATAGAGCTGCCGATGGCGCTGCGCGTGCTGCTCGAGCGCGCGCGGGTCCCCGCACGGCGCGCCGCCCTGCCCCGTGGCCAGCTGCAGCGCGACCGCGCACTGCGCGCCCCAGCCGCCCACGGCCGCCGCGTACGCCTCCGCCTTGTGGTGGAACACCACCGACAGCGACAGCACCGCTGACCGCTCTTCGAGACCTGCGCCGCAATGCCAACGGGACTTTAGAAGGTACTTGCAAATAATGCCCTAAGGCTGCCTGTCAAGCGAGAACCTGCCGGGGCGAGGGTGTAATGCGGAGCGGAGTTGCAGATTGTGTTTTTACATACACTAAGCTAGCCCGCGCTCGATTCTCCGCCTCGCTTCCTCACTCCGCTTCCTGGTTTTGTATGATTTTTTAAACTACATTTGCAAATCGCTGTCCAATGAAGAGGAGCGGAGATTTTATGCATTTCTATTGATGGATTTTTATCTCGCTCACCGCTCCGCTAGTTAAACGCTTCACTAGATTTTCAAACCAAGGCCAATAATGTGTTGACAACTAGCAAATGTACGCCACCGACCTCCACGACTGGAAACACTTGAAACTGCTATACCAACCAAATATGAGTGGGTGTGTTACAAATAACGACTGTCGCGCCAATACATAACTTTTAAGATAAAATTACCTCATTACTCGATTAAAAAAAATCAAAAATAAAATACATTCTTTATAAAAAAAAAGTAGTACCTGCTGAAAGTTGCTTGTAAGCGCGTTCCAAGCGGTGAGCAAGGCCAGTGATTTGTGCTTCAGCGTAATGCCGCTTGTCGGCGAGTCGCCGCGCGGCCGTCGTCACCCGCGCCACGCTCGGCCGCCCTCCTCCCGTGCACGCCGCGGCGAACCTAAGCAAAACAAACATCTAAAATATCTAAAACTAACTCTTTATCGCCACCCCGCGGGAACTATGACATTTTGCAGAATAAAAACTATCCTATGTTATTCCTAAGGTCTCAAACTATCTCCATACTAAATTTCATGTAAATCCGTTCATCCGCTATTGCGTGATTGAGTAACAAACATACAAACATCCAAACGTCTCCACAAACTTTCACTCTTATAATATTAGTAGGATTTTAGTTATATTTCTAGGAATCATATCAACATACCGTGCATGTTCCTCTTGATGACGTTTCGCGCCTGCGCAGGAGCGGCCGATCTCAACATACGTAGCCAAAAAAGCAGTTCTATGATTGACGATCCATTCGAGCATCTTTTCGCAATCCTGTTCGAAGAGTCTTAACTGGAAGCACTGATCTAGCTGTATTTTCTTGTGCTGCCAGAGTTTGTGCGCGTGAGCGTGCGCCGAGCGGACTGCTGTGAGCTGCGTGCGCACGGCGACCGGAGAACCGCAATGGAAAGCTGCCACTTCGCCGCCGCTGCCACTCGCCTCCGAACACGCTGCTTCAGCTGCTTCGAGCCGCTGGAGAACTCGCTCCCCTGTTATTATAACAAACGAAAGTAGTGAAGTCAATAAATGTATCACGGTTCATAACCAAAACCTTTGATATTTGCTTGCTTTGTTCGAATCCTAACCAATAAATAACTTCAACTTCAACTTATTTATTTCAACACGATTAAGAATGTCATATCGCAAATGAAAACATGCATCAATGTGCGCTCAGTAGACGTAAACTACCTTTAACATCGGAAAACCACAGGCAGTCAAAACACATGTTGTCAGTTCCTTCATCGCGCGACACTACTGATATTATGCTCTACAGTTTTACTGCAGTTATGAAATACTACCAGTGACGCGAGTAAGTGAACTGAAACCGAAGTTATACAACCAGTCACAAATTGTTCAACCAGTTAATTAACCCGTTCCGAGGTTATTCAGCCGTAAAACACTAATTCTGGCTTTAAATAATTATTCGTATTTTTTTCTTGTTCTTTTTTTTTACCTTACCTTTAATAATAATCGTCTATGTAATAACTTTATGTTAGAAATCTGTTTACATAATTAATAAAACTGTTAAACAAAAATACAGAAACATCTTATTTTATATCCCGCGGGAATTTCAGAAAGTCTTTCACTCACTTCTTAGCTTTGACCCATAAGAAAGATGTCTGCCAAATGTCAAGTTTCTAGGTCTGGTGGTGTAGGCTGTGGCGTATCACTATGTATGGCTAGCGATGCGCTCTCTCCTCGCTCTATCTCAAAAACCAGAGACATTTGGAAGACATATACCTTGAGGGCTAAGACAGAGCACTACGAAGCGATTCTCCGAAATTTCCGCGGGATATAAAATGGAAGGGATTTATATTTTTAGTTTCAAAGTAGCTTTGGCTCCGTAACTACATATAATTAATAATATATGTATGTGTAAGTACCTATATTCTAAATTTAAAGTCTACCAAGTTATAAAAACTAAAAATAATTTTTAGGATTTCTCTAAATACATATATAATGTAAATTAGGGTTTAAATTTTGTTTTTTTTTTCTTTTTCTTTCTTATGTGCGCCTCATGGTGCTCACTGGTATAAATATTATGTTTTAATGTTTTAATGTTTATTTAAGTACAAACGGTATAACATAGCTAATTACAATAGAAATCTTAGATTATACATCAACCAGTAAAGTTACCACAGGTTGCACAAGTAGATATAAGTTCTCATAAAGTGAAATGTAATAATTTCTTTTGAGAAATAAAGTTCTATAAACCTAAATTCCCGCATGATAAGGAATGAACGGGAAGAAAAGAGACTGAGCGCTACGCTCTATCTCAAAAACAGTTGAATATATAAAAAACGTCTCAGATAAAATCAAAATAGGTAATTTTATGCATAATACTTGATAATACCTAGTAGATGCAAATGCAAAAAATCTATTTTCGTGACCTTTAACGTTGAATATCTTAAGACGCGCACGAGATATTTTATGATGAGACTTTTTAAACAATATTTAAAATGCCAAAATGAAGGTATAATGCGAGTTTAACGTATCTTATATTGTTTTTAACGTTCCCTACCCAAAGGGTGCGAACAGAACCCTATTCTAAGACTCCGCTGCCTGACCGACCGTCCATCTGTGTATCCGTCCGTGCGTCCGTCTGTCACAGGGCTCTATCTCTTGAACCGTAATAATTAGAAAGCTTCATGTACGAGTTCGACTCGCACTTGGCCGGTTTTTTAAAATAATATTTTGTTCCATTGTATTTTCTTTACCAATGTTATTGATTTCTGCCAGCTGGCGGAAATGACACCTGAATCAAAACGAAAGATTTTGTCACAACGCTTAACTATGATGATAACTGTAATTTATGTGATTGCGACTTTTTTGGACAAAATATTCTATGGAAAACCAATTTTGTAAATCTTTCTAGTTTAGCCATAAGCCCTACTCACCTTGTGCTTCAAGTTCATCCACGGGTACTTTGGCCAATCGCTTATTAATATCTGCGTGCGCGTCGATGGCCCGGCGAGCACCTGTGACGTCATCTGCAAAGTCCGCTCTAGCGACATCCTCCTGCAAATCGTCAAGTCTGTCCAGGAGCTCGCCAGCTTGCCACATCAGCTCCTCTAAAGCCTATAAACAAGGAAAAGTTTTAATAAAATAATAGAAAAAAACGTAGTTGAAATTATTATTTAGGAACACCATGTCGTATTTTTAAGGTACTTACTAGTCTCAGATCTATCCATTGTGCATGATCATATTGGAGAGTACCATCTAAATCTGGTGTCAGTTGTGAGCTATCTACGACTTTTGGAAGTGCTTCTAAGCTAATCACAGTTGCCTGAAACAAGTATAATAATAATATATATAATATTATATAATAATAAATTATTACTTTCATTTCTTCCAACATAGGTGGTAAGTACAAAATGGTCAAGACTTCCTATTACTTAGGTATAGTGTACATGTGTTAGGATACAAAAAATGCAATAATCTTAGATATGTTATTCTTGGTCTTAGTTTTCAGTTATAAATGAATCATTGTTTCTGTAAAACTTACCTCAAACTTGTACTTATGAGCTCCTATGGTTGTACGTTGCTTTTGCCAAAAATTATCAGGTTTAACTACAAGTGCTTGATGGACGGATGATGAGAAGTGCTCTTGAAGAACTTTTAGAATTGGTTTGATTGCAGCCCATGCAGAGCCTCTCATATCAATTAAAATTGTAAAGCCATGTGACCTCACAGCATCGCTAGAAAAATAAAACAAACATCCTTTATTATTTGCCTTTAATGTAAGGCATAATGTACAATTTAACACCTGTTAGACTTGCATTGCATGCTGCAACTGCAATGTATGTTTTCTACAGGAAAAGCCTTAACAATGAAGTTTCAAACTACACAGTTCATTCTCATAATGCAACAAGCTATTGTTCATTGCTTGCAGAAAAGGATACAACCAATTAGGGAGTAGCTCTGTAGATGCCAGAATCAAGACTAGGCAATAATCTATGACCATAAAAACAATTAAACTTGTAGACAAATTGGACATGCTAGTTAGCTTGTTGTACCAAATATAAATTGATGATGTTACCTCTCATCTATTTTATTATGCTTAGCATATAGATTGCATTTACATTTCTGGTAATTGGCTAATGAACACTTAGTTGTTAATGTGGGATATAAAAGGGTTTGAGTAAAATTTAATGAATAAACAAAGTTTAGTAATAGAAAATTAAAATCATCATATTGCCTTTACAACGCCTAACTTATGCTGAAGTAACATAAATTATAAATCAATAAATAAGCGTCATTATATTGGCTATGGTTTTTCACCCGACTATTGAAGGAGAGTTATTAAAGATTTGGTTGGTAAATAAAATGACAATGGTAAGCAATACGGGCAATATTTGCAGAAGTGTAGTTGACAGAGGGTAGAATCCAAGTAGAACATATGGTCCACAGTAATAGCTTATAAGAAACTACCTTTTAACTGCTGCTTTGTTCGCGTGAATTATTAGATATTGCAGTAGTATTGGAATGATACATATGTACATAACATACATAAATACAGTAAGGTGCAAAAGCGTCCCAATAACACTTACTAAGTAAAATGCAAAAAAATCTATGTAAATAGAGTTGGTTTTAAAATTATTTGTTTAATAATAGTAATGCTTGAAATTTACTACAAAAGTAGCCTATAAATCAATTGTTTGTAATTTATAGCTTTTTAGTTATTAAGAAACAAAACCAACACATTTTTGGCTTTTTTTTTCCATTTATTTTCATATTTCCGATGAAAACTTTAAAACTGAAAGCCGTGTAAAACAGGGCATTTCAGCCTCTTTAATAATGGGCTGGAAGTTATGTAGTCAGATATATTTGTATACATAATCATGGGTCACATATAGGTTAGTGCAAAAGTGAATCAAAGTAAATTAGTAAGGAAACTTGTGTTTGATTTTATTTTGTACCAACTTTTATTCAATGGTAACTTCGTAACTATGATTCAGACATAAATGATTAATTACCCCGTCGTCAGTCACTATTATCTCCTATTTACTATACGTAGTTTTATTTTTTGGGGAAAGCTATACGGAAATTTAAATAAATTGAATATGGTATTAAAAAAGTCCAAAAATTGGATCAAACATTCTTAATAAACTGTTAATGATAACAAAACGATTTGGGTGCAGTTCTGTAGTAAGTTTGAAGCATTACTATTATTAGGAGACGCATTTCTAAACCAGTTCCACTGACTAATTTTTTTTCCGTTTAACATACAGTTGTGGCCATATAATTAAGAACGATTATTTATTGAGATGATTTTTTCAAAGTAACAAGTATAACTAATTGCCCGTATTTTTTTTATTTCTCTCGGTATTGCAAAACTTTTCCGTACTACCGGTACATTCATTTATGCAACATTGTTGGCTAAAAAATTAATAGAGAAACTTTATACATTCGATCTGAACCTAGTATTAGTACTTACTGGCTGGTCACGTAATTAAGAACGCTGAATAGTTTATTATTTTTTCAAATTTAAATAGAGAACACTGTGTGGCTCTGTGGTTGTAGAATATTATTCGTATAATTTTGGCGCCATTTCGTGCTGTTAAAGTCTTAAAAGTGATTACTTCGTATAAAAACAATGGGGAAAAATAAAAGTTGTGATAAATCTACAAGAGAAGTAATAATAAAACTTCGCGAGAAGAATTGGTCGTATAAAAAGATAGCCGACCATCTGCAATGTTCAAAAACAATGGTTTTCCATGCCGTAAAGCATTTTTCCACGTATCAAACTACTTCAAACGTTCCGCGTGGACCTAGACAGAGAAAGTCATCTCGTCGAGATGATCGAAATATCGTTCGTTTGGCAAAACAAAATCCTTTTAAAGGGTCTAATGAGTTGAGAAAAGAATATTTTGGCGAAAACAACCCTTCAGCAATCTCTGCACGCACTATTCGAAGGCGTTTGGTAGAAAATAAGTTGAACGGAAGGATAGCAAGGAAGGTGCCTATGTTGAAACGATGTCATAGGCAAGCCCGACTTGCATTTGCAAGAAGGTATGAAAACTGGACAGTCAGACAGTGGAAAAACGTTCTTTTTTCTGACGAGACAAAAATAAATAGGGTATGTTCTGATGGAAAACGATATGTACGACGCCCTCCGAATAAAGCATTCGACCCAAAGTACACAAAAGTGACATTAAAGCATGGCGGGGGAAATGTGAAAATTTGGGGGTGCTTTTCTGGACATGGCGTTGGACCTGTTAGGCTGATAGAAGGAAACATGGATCAATTCCAATACAAAAATATACTGCAAGAAACAATGTTACCATATGCCGAAGACGTGCTTCCGGTTATTTGGACATTCCAGCACGACAATGATCCAAAGCATACTGCACGCACCGTTAAGGAATTCCTCACATCACAATCAGTTTCAGTCTTAGATTGGCCAGCCAACAGCCCAGATCTTAACCCAATAGATCATCTTTGGTGCGAAGTCAAGAAAAAGGTTTCAAATCGACAGTGTGGCAATTTGAGAGAGCTGTACGACGTTTTCTTAGAAGAATGGAACTCTATTTCTCTTGCGAAATGTCAAAAATTGATAGATTCAATGCCTCGCCGGTGTAAAGCCATAATTAGAAGCCGTGGACATGCTACTAACTATTAATTTTAGTTCAAATGTATTAAATTGCTTTTTTTTCTATACCAACTTCACATTAATATGATTTATTTAATCTAAGTTTCATATAAAACAACTCTCGGGCAGTTTAATAAATCGTTCTTAATTATTTGTCCAGCTTCATTACTATTTGAATTTATTAGTATAGAGAACAAATAAAATTTGTAAAAAAAAATGTTAGCAATTATACACTATTATTATTAATCCTGTTTGCTCTATCCATGTGGCTATTTTATAACATAACTTGTTACTTCTAAGAAGAAACACAACTAGACATATGACATGATTTAGATAAAAAAAAATCGGAAACTTCAAATCGTTCTTAATTGTATGACCACCACTGTATGTAGGTACTATTATTGGGACACTTGCACCTAACCGTATATGCGCTCGAAAAACTATATTTGCGCTTTCCCTGGACTCTAACTATCTCCATACCAAATTTCATCCATTGGTTCAGCGGTTTAAGAGAGAAGAGCTAACAGTCAGTCAGAGAGAGACACACTTTCGCAATTATAATATTAGTTTGGATATGGATTTGTATACATAGATGGAATTATCCACATTCGTCCATCTAGTTACAGTAACAAACTTACGTGTTTATAACATTAGTAGGATTTAAAAGGACAAAACATGTGTGCATAAAATTCGGCAAAATACCTTGGTATACTGATCAAGTAGTGCAAAAGTCGTCTATAGTCATCTGGCGCGATGCGGTCGCGGCGTGAGTTGGCCGGGAACCATATGATGGGCCCCCCGCGACGGTCGCGCCCGCCGGTTAGCGCCGCCGCGCGCTCGTGCAGCAGCGGGAGCACGTCGAGCGCGCGCGCGCCGGCCTCCATTGCTGCCCCTGCTCAGGGACTGGCCTGAAGAAGCCTGCCAGAAACAGAAATGGATAACACACTTTATTCAACAAACCTATCATATGACAACTGTGAATGTATTTGTTTAGGGATACAGACCATGATTAACCTTTAGCGGCCCAACATCCTATATATAGGACAAATTGCAATATTACATTGAACTGAATCATCAGTGACATAAGGTTTAAAGTTATTACAACAAAGTTTGATGTTGGGCCGCTAGAAGTTAAGGTAGGTTTATTATTATTTATTTAAAAATATGGCTTCTGTCCTATTTAAGGACAATTTCGCCAGTGTCAAAGTAAGCTCTCTTTGGAAGCGACATTGTACGGTGATTGTAGTTTTTGCAACTTGATAGTAAAATACCAGAAACCATGTGGAGACAACTTGCGCATTAAAAAATGTTAGACACAAGAGCAATATAGAAGTTTGTGATCACTGTTAATTAAGGTTAATCGCCGCATAAAACACTATCAAAATTATACTTCAGATAGCCACAGAAACAGAAATACCAAAATTATATACTGTCTACATCCGCCATGTTTGAAAATCGAATCTAAGGTAGGTTTACATATGAAATTGCTGGCATGTTCTAGCATTTTTTTGATGTCAAAAATGTAACAGTTGCAAAATATAATTAAACAATCACAGCACAAATGCAAACATAATGAAATTGACGGCATAACTTGGACAGTTCATCTTGCCTCCTTTAAGCTTCCTAAATTAGTGTCAAGCGAGAACACTACTCAGCGACCATAAATTAAGTTATTGTATAAGCTTAGTCAGATTATCATTAGCTTTCCAAATGATTTGCCGTATTTCAAAATGTATTTAGTCTTAGAAGTAAACATACTTGACCTCAATTTAAGACCTAATCAAGCCTTTAAGTTGTTTGAGGCCAGTTTCAATTTTCTAGTCTTTCATGAATGATGGATTTTGACAAACAAAGTCTGCTGTTTATTTTCCCATTTACATGCGCGTATTGAAATACATTTATGAGAAGGAAGGAGTTAATATTGATTTTCCTTGTGATTTTAGAAAGTGTATCTCAACAGTAAAGATGTTCACCTGATGAGTCACACACATGTGAACAGACTGCACTAACACAAGACATTAAGGTTAGAAATAAGTCATTTTCTTTCTGCCATTAATGATTTTAATAAGACACATCCTATTTGTTTTCTCTTTTTCAAGGAACTCTAACTACACCTGAGCATTACTTATTTTTAAATGATGCTAACAGGCCAAGTATTATCAGGTTTAATAAAAGTTTAATAAAAGGCCAATACTCTTCTATGAAATGAACATTGATAACAATCAGAAAGGTTCTCTTTAGTTTTGAATATTTACAAATAAATTTGAACTTTCTACCCCAGATTACCTAGTGAATAAATGTCATTTAATGGTATGTGAGGAAACATATGCAGAAAAAATTAATTGTAATATGTTATCAAATCCAAACATAAAATAAAACTTAGCAGAATAGCAATTATAATTAACAAGCTGAAAACTAATTGTGTAAAAACAAAATAAATGTATTAAAAACCAACAAGTATTTTTATTTACAATATGCACCCTAGTGACCAGACTATAAAAAACAATTAAGAAGAATTACCTTTGAATCAGACACATGTTTTGTGTATGACATATTATAAATTGTGGTTATTGATGTTTACAGGAATCAATAAGATCAGCATTACTCAAATAATGTAATAATGAAGCAGTAATGGAAATATGCAGTCCACAAGATAACTCTTTATTATGTTAGCCCAAACTTATCGTTTCTTTGTGGTTCACGATCAACGCCAATAACCGACAATGTACGGGAGTATTTTGAGCAAGTTACAGATGGTGTTATGGCAAAACCTTGAAAATAAATGAACTGTATTTTCTTGTACAATCTAAAATATACACTATGGTGCTAAACTTCGTAAAAACCAATTGGAATTTAAATAATCGCAAATGACAAATAATTGCAGATACGTACTTACTAACTATGGTCACAACAAATAACCTCAGCCATTAATTTCAACTAACCGTGGTGACTCAATGATGTCTGTTAGTCTGGTATAAAAGAATCGGCACGCATTATTGTCACTGTTCTTATTTTCGTCTAAAACATTTGTAATAAAAATATTCATTAATGCCCTTATAAATTTAATAAAATACACACAAAGCAGAGCATAATGACAAACTGAATGAACACCTACCACCACCACAATGGCGCGGCGACAGGGTTGTACATATACAACACAACACCAATATATTACCGCTAAAAACCGGTAAAAGTTTTAGTGGGAAATTGGGAATAAACGTTAAATAAAACATAACAAGTTTTATCCGAACCACTAGGTATAGGTACTCCGCAAATTCAGTTATGAGGGTGTACGCTTTAAAATAAATATATTCGTTTCTAAATAAGTATCGTGAGCCTAGAAAAAAATATAAATTTGACCGGTGGTTGAAATCTCAACCGCATTTTTAATTATTCTTTTCTGTCAAACATAATAATAATATGAGGGTAGAAATAGATAGATAGTGAATGCGTTTACGATTTGGAGTGTCTTAGAGCTCGGTTATACAGTACTGGGACCGGGGGACTGATGACAATTAAATATTTAGAATAATATTCACGAATCCGTTGTAAATGACAGAAAACCAAAATGATGAACAGAACTGAAGTCAGAATTAACGTGTAATCAATCAACCAAAGTCTTAGATTCACAGAATAAATTAAGGTAAGTTAGGTTTAATTATTATTCCATTGTACATTTTGATAAACCATAAAAAATAAACACACTATTTATATTGACTACGATATTGTACGTGCAAATCTCACATTTCTTTTTGGCAAAAAAACTTTATTTACATGATAAATTATAATGATAATGATGTGTCTTAATTTATTGATGTTTTCTCTTAATACTGATCATAGTCATATAGGTATATCATTTAAACATAAATCATTTAATGTTCAGGAAATTATAATTCTAAAGCCTGACCAGAAATATATGACTATTCGCCATGTTGCGGAATTTCATTGGAACTAATTTCTTACACTGGCAATAATTTTAATGATTGTCAGTGTCCCTGTGGCGGTTTCTTTGAACAAGAACAAAAATGCCCAAAACGATTTGTAGTCAACAACGGATCATTGTAAATAATGTTTATAACAAACTACTGAAAAAAAAACGCTTGGGGAATGAAACTATTTCGCTACAAAACTTTTCCAAATTAACATCAGAGCTAACAGGTAGGTAAACGTTGTAAAATCGCTGTCAATTGAAATTGCGAACAATATAAATAAACCATTTAATGAAATATCCATATTCTAGCACTTGTTAATTGTATTAATGGTTTAGGATAGTGTTGTGGTAAGTATTGATTAAATAACACACGGATTTAGCAGTAATTGATGAGGGAAAATGGAAATTAAAGACATTTTAAATACAAGGTTTGTTTACATTGTTTGCAATTTCAATTGACTGACAGTTTAGACAGGTCAAGATGTCTTTGTTCCGACTATTCTGAACTATTGCCATATAAATAAGATTAATAGCACCCTCTTGACAATAGTCATATATTTTTGGTTTACCTTTACTTACGTGCTTACGTTAAAGTATAAAAGCTGATTTTTATATATAAATAAATATATATT